>CM040242.1:171757203-171805077 GCA_022545495.1 Chrysanthemum lavandulifolium | reverse complement strand
TGGATGACCTCTTAAAACAGTCTTAAAACCTGTCAAACACCAAAACATCCTTTGTAAATAAATTTTTCAAAAACAAAATACAAAAATATAAAATCCGATAAAACAACAAAAATATTCTCCTAATCTATCTTTCTTTCAACATGGCAAGTACATTTCTTCCGTCAACACTTTAATCTCTCAAAATTCAGTATTTTTCCGATCAAGTGTTGAGGGGGAGAAAATTATCTATTAACTGTTTCAAAACATCTGTGTACTTGCATGTTATCACATCTCGGTTGATTCTGTTACAAATGGTGGTACATATTCTGGTTTAAAGAAACTCCTCGGACTAAATTTATAACCTTTCATTATTTCCTAAGTCGAGGGGGAGTGTCGTCATGTTTCTTTCCTAAAAAATCTTTGTTTGGTAACCAAAATGGAAGTTAAAAGGCTTTGTTTGAAAAAGGAAAAGGTGGAGGGACCAAAACTGTCAAAACCTTAAATATATTTTGAATAAAAATATCCTCCACCTAACTTTCACTTCTCATTTATTACAAAATACCTAAAACCATCCTACGCATAGTATTCACTCAAGAAATCCGTGTTTCAGATCATCATTTTGTAAGTGATTTTGCGTTTACAACATGTTTTTAAGCAATGGTTTTGAATCTTTCAAAAATCCAACGGTTAAAACTTTGTATAATCTCGTTTTTTGTGGTCTACGCATAAGTGTATGATCACATGATCAAGATGGGGGTTTTTTTGGTTAAAAGATTAGTGTCAAAACGTTTCTAACACATCAATGATATCTTTTTAATCATCAAAACTCGCCCAGAATCACGAATTAAATGATTTACGAAATTAGGGTTTATGTGTCGAATTGGGTATTTTTGAATGCGAAGTGTTTTGGTCAAAAAGATTGGTGGGTTATGCTCTTGCGTTGTTGAATTGATGATTTCCATAGTCTATAGCCACCCAGAAACACGAATTGGTCATCAATTCGAAACTAGGGTTTAAAGTTCATATACTTTGGGTATTTTTGATCTCAACAAATTAAGTGTTACAACTTGGCTTACATACTCACAACATGTCTTTGAACTACCAAAATAATTTTAGTGCATAATCTATGGCTAGAATCCATACGCGTAGATTTAGGGTTTAGGCTACGCGTATGCATTCTACGCGTAACAGTTAAGATGAGCTAGTATGTTGTAATCTGTGATAAAATGATGTTTTGTGTTAACTTTGATGATTTGATAAACTTTATTTCAGGCTTGCAACACGTAAATTTCAGAATCAAGGTTGTTGTTAATCTACGCATAAGGATCACCTTACGCGTAGCTTGTTATGCATAAGATTAGTCTTACGCGTAGCTTCTACGCATAAGGTTCTACAATGGACTACGCGTATCCTGTGAAGGATATGCGTAAACAGTGACCTCTACGCATAAGGTCAACTCTTACGAGTAGCCTTACGCGTAAGGTTAATATATGCCTACGCATAAGCTCTACGCATAATGTCTCCTTTTCCTACACGTAACATTTCTTACGCGTAAGTTAGGATTCTACGCGTAAGTTTACGCCTAAGCATATATCATTCCTGTCTACGCATAACTTTGCCAAAACTACGCTTAACCCTGGATTGACCTTCATGATGATTTGTTACGTGTACAAACTTGTAAATAAACTAATCATAACGTCATTGTCACACCCCAAAATATCGCGGTGAACGATAGTGTCATTGGGTATAACGTCATAGCACAAAGTATGGATCACAAAGTATGGATACGACCTCTATAATGAGGCGTTTTGAAAAGTTTACCATTCGATAAATAAGTTAAAGTTTACACCACAAGAAATCACAAGGTTTGATAATACATAAAAGTTTACAAAACATGTCGAATGGTAATTGTTAAAAGCACAAGACTTCAATGTATGCCATGCGACCCAAAAGCTCCATGAAGTGCTATCATCTTAAGACACGAGATAAACATGCTAAAAGTGTCAACACAAAGGTTGGTGAGTTCATAAGTTTGTAATTGCATGATCTAAAATACTTTGAGAAATGTTCACACGAAAAGGCATTGTAAATCCACTCGGTTCAAGTTCCGCCCATACAAAACTTGCAACTGTGTGTTCACAACCTTGCCTAAAATAGAATGACAATCATGAATATCGCATTAAAGTAGTTAAAGTATAAATGTCACCACAAGGGTCTTCCAACAATTCGTGTTGGGATGTTCCTCCAACGCTCGCGTTGGGATGTATCCATAAAATGGCCTTCCAACATATAAATGCCGGGATGTTCCTCCAACGACTCACGTTGGGTGTATCAAATTAATGGCCTTCCAACATATAAATATTGGGATGTTTGTTTAAGTCTAGTCGCAACACATACCAAGTCTAAAGTATAAGTAATATTGTTTGGCAATAGAGTTTAAATGTTTTGATAAATAAGCATGTATCTACGCCCCAAATAGTTTATAGGAATTTAAGCGAGTAAAAGCGGGTATGAACTCACTTTGGTGTGATTAATATGCTAACAAAATGATGTGCGAAAATGAGGCTCGGAAACTATCCGCGACCTAAAATGAATGTTATGCCTTGAGTTATGATACGTAATGAGTTATGGTGTTATGATATGCATGCATTTAGTATGTTATTTATACCATTTGTGAGTTTTGAAAATATTACTCGTCGAAAAATACTCTTTTGACGTTTGACCCTTCAAAATGACTTTACATGTTTTCGTCAAAATGTCATCCTACAATGGTTTTATAATGATTTTGGTGAAATTAACACTTTTCGTCGCAAAACAATGTCGTCGGAAAAATCATGAAATCAATAAAATGGCTCGGAAAACTAGTCGTAAAGCGGTGTCGTCGATCGTTAGAGAACGAACTCGACGGTTTTGGAAAGTTTGTATCGATATCTAGAAGTTTCAGTTCAAGAGTTTTCGTCCAAAAGGTCTCGATCATAAAGATATCAAAGGCTAAAGATGGTGGTTTTTGCTAATTGTGTGCAGAAAATGAGTTTCGGCCAAGTTTGAACCTCCGTAAATAATTTACCATAAATCCGCTTGACAAACGGCTTTTTGTTTTGGAAAATATGGCCGATGAACTTGATTTTACTAGAAGACATTTCGTTCCGAAAAGTTTTGCATCATAGTTAAAAGCTACATAAACATAGCCCTTACATAATGAAATACTTGAATCGTAGAAATAATATAATTTTTCGAAAATAATAGTTCGGCAACTTTATAAAAGCGTGCATATATTTGTCGTTTCAAATCCGTTTTCTCGTAAAATATGTCCTTAACCGTATCAAGTATACTAATATATTTTGAGAAGTCGAAATAATTTGTGAAGCTTAAGGCTCGTTTTTGACTCGAAATATACAAAAAGCAACAAGCTGAAATTTTCGAAAATGTCCGTTTAAATCGTCAAACTTTAAAAATTCACCACGGCCGTTATAACTCCGTTTTATCCGTTCAAAAGGCCACGGATTCGTTTTAAAGTATATTTTCTAAATATCAAGACCAAAATGTCGTATCAACTGTTGGTTTTTCCAGAATTTCGAAACAAGGACAGAACCTTAAAATATAGTTATCGAAAATAGTTTTCTCGGACAAAACCTATTCTAATCCCTTCAAATCAACTCCAAAACTAATCTAATCCTACCATACACCTTCTTAGGGTGTCATGGGTTCCTAATCACCATCAAGACCAAAGAATACCATGGGAGTAATTATAGGATGACCAATATGTATATATAACTCTAAAATCTTGAAATAAATGGTATAAATCACATAACATGCATATAAGCTCCAAAATGAAAAGAAACTTATGAAAATGAAGAGGAAACATAAAATGATAAAAACATGCTTACAAGTGATAGTGATGAGGTGTTTAGAACCAAGGATTAAACCTAAACACCCTAGGTTTTTATTTCAAAACCTAAACAAGAGTGTTATCTAGATTTTGAAGAACTTGAGCTTAAAAATGATGATCACCTCTTAACACCCTTCTATGGCTCGTTTGAGGAGGAAACCAAGAGAGAGAGAAAGTTTTTTATCAATCTTGAATTATTTGAGTTCAAATGAAATACATGTATGAGATAATGTTTATATCTAGACATTTGAAATTTTACCACAACATTAAATGCCAACACCCCCTAGGGCGGTTTTATGGATCTTTGTCCATACAATATATTTTTTTTTTTTTTTCTTTTACTTGAGTTTATTTTGTTAAAAAAATGTGTAAGTAAATTGTATAGTTAAAGGTAACTTGTAAGGTAAATGGTAGTTTTTAGGTAAAGAGATTTTAATAGACCAAAGTAGAATGTAATGAGATTATAAAAATTGTAAAATACATTCCTTGTGAAATTTGAGTGATAAAATAATTATCGAGTAATTTTTAAGAAAAGTGTCGTAATAATATAACTTTAACGATTTATGTACAAAATAAATTTAAAACACTAGGTAAACTCAAAATATAGTTTTTATAAACTAAATATAAGTATAAAAATATGTCGGGATCATTTTTTTTTTTTTGAAAGTATCGGATTAAATTTTTAAAATAATAACTCACGCGATAACTTTTAATTAATAAGAAAATAAAGTGTAATGTAAAATGTAAAAACCGTTATGAAATGATGAATATGGAATATGAGAATGACCGGAAAATGAGAATTGTGACATTCTTCCCCTGATAGAAGAATCGCGTCCTCGCGATTCAATCGACGATACATAAGGTTCTACCCTAAGGTTCGCGAAATCAAGTGTATGGTCAAGTGTTTATGTCAAAACTTACGCGTCTAGGTTTCTTATCTAATGAGACTCATGAATCGAATAATACGGTGGATCACTTAATGGTCTAGGAAAAATGTACCGATTCGCATGCGGGCTTCCTCGGTCCCTATATAGAATGCTCGACCTCGGGTGGTGATATTGAGTCTGAGGTTGGGTTATTTCCTTGATTGCCATATCTAGATGAGCTTGTATCGGCTTATTCAACGAGGACAATTATTCCTAAGTGATTCGGTTTATTACATTCAAAGCAAGTCTTTTGATTATTCCTCATGTTGCCGTGTTAACCGTCGTTGTTGGTCTTGCACGCTCTACTGCTTGAAAAATGATTCGTTGATTGCATATTGTACATAAGCGGCGGGGCTTGGTCTTGGTGATGATAAGCACATTTAGCACATTTGGGATGTGTACCGCATACTCTCTTTGTTCGATACTAGTTGCCACAAAAACTCTCGCCTTTTGTTTATGCGCTACCACGTCTATCTGCTTATTCGACCCACTTGCTTCCTTCCTCTTATCAACGCTCTTCAACGTACCATTTCTAACCATCTCGTCGCGTCGGGGTTCCGCCCTCGATGTCGCACTTTGGATTGTAGGCGGCTCGATTGTTTTCACAGTTCCACGGTTTGGGGACAAGACCATATATGTACCTCGAGATTCTCTTGGATTCGGGGTAACTAGATGAGGAACTAGTCTAGCTAACTCATGAAATCGGTCGATGTAGGCTGCGTGACCGACCCTATCATAGAGTGGTGATAAAATTCATCCTCTAGTTTCGCATTTCATTGTCCGGCGGTACTCTCTTTCAATAACTCCTTGAATTAGTCCCATGTCATGCCTATAGCGCCTTCCTGCCCTTTAGCACATGTAGGCATGTATTCCACCATGTCAATGCCTTCCACGATAGCAAACAAGCGACATACTTCACCCTCGATGTGGCACAATTGCGATGTCGATCATCGACTCGCATTTCTCTACCCATCGAGTGTAAGCCAAAGCACCTCTATACCATCAAACTCACGGGTTTACATGCGAAAATTCCTTATATGTGCATCCAATTACATTGTTGTTGTTGTTGATGTTGTTGTTGTTGTTACTACCGGCTACATTGTTGGTGTCGCCATTCCGTTCCGTGGTTTCCGTGTTATTCATATGATTTCCAACTTGTGTGACAATAGTGGGAAGCAATATTTGAAGTTGTTGAGCGATGATGGCGGCAAAGTCGGGGTTTCCGCCGATGTTGTTGTCATTGTTACCCATGTCGTTACCGCTTCTCTACCTCCGTCCACCGTCATTCCACCCCGGTACCGCACCACCTCGGCCGATCTTGCGTGTTACTCTCTTTGGTGCCATTGTCTGCAGGGAAAGAACCGTTGAATTCCCAATGTCTATTCTTAACATCCTCGAACATAATATCACGCCACAAATTGGTTCCTAAGGTATCCACACCGATCTACGTATGCGTAGTCGCATATGTCCACGTGAGTTGTGACGCATTTATAATTATGTTGGCCACCATAATTATAATTGCTTCATTTCACACGTGCATACCACCAACATACATGTCTCGGCGATTGGTGTTACTTAAGTAGGTAGCCGATCATCATCCGATTCTAAGCAATGAAGGAGGGATTTAGGGTAAGTATCTAGGAAGAGTCGCACTTAGTGTATAGGAAATTCCGTTGGGTGCTAAAGTCACTATGAGGTTTAGTCGCCACGGTTCCCAAAGTATCCTCGAGAGAACTCCCATCCTCGGGCAAAATCATCAAATCTATCCGACTTTATAGTAACACTTATTTAGCTCGATCTCGCATCTCATCAAACAAGAACATCACGAGATCAAGTTAGATAAGTGCTCATTCTTGAGCTCCATATCTTTGATGACCCAACTAGATTTTGGGACTCCTATTGGTACAAAGAAACTACGCTATCTAATGAGGTGGTTCTAGAAGGAATACTTAAGAAAACATATCTTGCGAAAAGTGAGTAAGGCAATAGGAAGCGAAAGGATCGGCGTGAGGCGGTTATAGTCTAGGAACTAAAATGCAACCTAGTTCTCTATAACCAAGGCTCGATACCAATCTGTCACACCCCAAAATATCGCAATGAACGATAGTGTCATTGGGGTATAACGTCATAGCACAAAGTATGGATCTGACGACCTCTATAATGAGGCGTTTTGAAAAGTTTACCATTCGATAAATAAGTTAAAGTTTACACCACAAGAAATCACAAGGTTTGATAATACATAAAAGTTTACAAAACATGTCGAATGGTAATTGTTAAAAGCACAAGACTTCAATGTATGCCATGCGACCCAAAAGCTCCATGAAGTGCTATCATCTTAAGACACGAGATAAACATGCTAAAAGTGTCAACACAAAGGTTGGTGAGTTCATAAGTTTGTAATTGCATGATCTAAAATACTTTGAGAAATGTTCACACAAAAAGGCATTGTAAATCCACTCGGTTCAAGTTCGCCCATACAAAACTTGCAACTTTGTGTTCACAACCCAACGCCTAAAATAGAATGACAATCATGAATATACGCATTAAAGTAGTTAAAAGTATAAATGTCACCACAAGGGTCTTCCAACAATTCGTGTTGGGATGTTCCTCCAACCTCGCGTTGGGATGTATCCATAAAATGGCCTTCCAACATATAAATCTTTGGGATGTTCCTCCAACGACTCGCGTTGGGTGTATCAAATTAATGGCCTTCCAACATATAAATATTGGGATGTTTGTTTAAGTCTAGTCGCAACACGCACCAAGTCTAAAGTATAAGTAATATTGTTTGGCAATAGAGTTTAAATGTTTTGATAAATAAGCATGTATCTACCCCGAATAGTTTATAGGAATTTAAGCGAGTAAAAGCGGGTATGAACTCACTTTGGTGTGATTAATATGCTAACAAAATGATGTGCACGAAAATGAGGCTCGGAAACTATCCGCGACCTAAAATGAATGTTATGCCTTGAGTTATGATACGTAATGAGTTATGGTGTTATGATATGCATGCATTTCGTATGTTATTTATACCATTTGTGAGTTTTGAAAATATTACTCGTCGCCGAAAAATACTCTTTTGACGTTTTGACCCTTCAAAAATGACTTTACATGTTTTTACGTCAAAATGTCATCCTACAATGGTTTTATAATGATTTTTGGTGAAATTAACACTTTTCGTCGCAAAACAATGTCGTCGGAAAAATCATGAAATCAATAAAAATGGCTCCGGAAAACTAGTCGTAAAACGGTGTACGTCGATCGTTGAAAACGAACTCGGCGGTTTTGGAAAGTTTGTATCGATATCTAAAGTTTCAGTTCAAGAGTTTTCGTCCAAAAGGTCTCGATCATAAAGATATCAAAGGCTAAAGATGGTGGTTTTGCTAATTGTGTGCGAAAAATGAGTTTCGCCAAGTTTGAACCTCCGTAAATAATTTACCATAAATCCGCTTGACAAACGGCTTTTGTTTTGGAAAATATGGCCGATGAACTTGATTTTACTAGAAGACATTTCGTTCCAAAAGTTTTGCATCATAGTTAAAAGCGCATAAACATAGCCCTTCTGACTAATGAAATACTTGAATCGTAGAAATAATATAATTTTTCGAAAATAATAGTTACTGCAACTTTATAAAACGTGCATATATTTGTCGTTTTAAATCCGTTTTCTCGTAAAATATGTCCTTAGCCGTATCAAGTATACTAATATATTTTTGAGAAGTCGAAATAATTTGTGAAGCTTAAGGCTCGTTTTGACTCGAAATATACAAAAGCAACAAGCTGAAATTTTCGAAAATGTCCGTTTAAATCGTCAAACTTTAAAAATTCACCACGGCTTCGTTATAACTCCGTTTTATCCGTTCAAAAGGCCACGGATTCGTTTTAAAGTATATTTTCTAAATATCAAGACCAAAATGTCGTATCAACTGTTGGTTTTCCAGAATTTCGAAACAAGGACAGAACCTTAAAATATAGTTATCGAAAATAGTTTTCTCGGACAAAACCTATTCTAATCCCCTCAAATCAACTCCAAAACTAATCTAATCCTACCATACACCTTCTTAGGGTGTCATGGGTTCCTAATCACCATCAAGACCAAAGAATACCATGGGAGTAATTATAGGATGACCAATATGTATATATAACTCTAAAATCTTGAAATAAATGGTATAAATCACATAACATGCATATAAGCTCCAAAAATGAAAAGAAACTTATGAAAATGAAGAGGAAACATAAAAATGATAAAAACATGCTTACAAGTGATAGTGATGAGGTGTTTAGAACCAAGGATTAAACCTAAACACCCTAGGTTTTTATTTCAAAACCTAAACAAGAGTGTTATCTAGATTTTGAAGAACTTGAGCTTAAAAAATGATGATCACCTCTTAACACCCTTCTATGGCTCGTTTGAGGAGGAAACCAAGAGAGAGGAAAAGTTTTTATCAATCTTGAATTATTTGAGTTCAAATGAAATACATGTATGAGATAATGTTTATATCTAGACATTTGAAATTTTACCACAAC
This sequence comes from Chrysanthemum lavandulifolium, assembly GCA_022545495.1. Classification (NCBI taxonomy): domain Eukaryota; kingdom Viridiplantae; phylum Streptophyta; class Magnoliopsida; order Asterales; family Asteraceae; genus Chrysanthemum; species Chrysanthemum lavandulifolium. Next base: position 171,795,756 of record CM040242.1, on the reverse strand, counting down.
ATTAAATGCCAACACCCCTTAGGGCCGGTTTTTATGGATCTTTGTCCATACAATATATTTTTTTTTTTTTTTTTTTACTTGAGTTTATTTTGTTAAAAAAATGTGTAAGTAAATTGTATAGTTAAAGGTAACTTGTAAGGTAAATGGTAGTTTTTAGGTAAAAGAGATTTTTAATAGACCAAAGTAGAATGTAATGAGATTATAAAAATTGTAAAAATACATTCCTTGTGAAATTTGAGTGATAAAATAATTATCGAGTAATTTTTAAGAAAAGTGTCGTAATAATATAACTTTAACGATTTATGTACAAAATAAATTTAAAACACTAGGTAAACTCAAAATATAGTTTTTATAAACTAAATATAAGTATAAAAATATGTCGGGATCATTTTTTTTTTTTTTTTGAAAGTATCGGATTAAATTTTTAAAATAATAACTCACGCGATAACTTTTAATTAATAAGAAAATAAAGTGTAATGTAAAATGTAAAACCGTTATGAAATGATGAATATGGAATATGAGAATGACGGAAAATGAGAATTGTGACAACATCGCAAAGACGGCTCGGGGACGAGGATTACGAGGCTGCGGCACAGATGAAGAGATCACATTCTACGAAGCGCAAGGATGAAAATCCCTCAGTGCCAAAACCTCCAAGTCCTCAAACTATTAAAGGAAAGAGAAGACTACGCGACTTGTACCTCGGGATGAAAGCTACGAAGATGAAGAAGAGCAATTGGATCAAGCATACAGGGAAGAAGTTTCACAAAGTCGAGACACCTTCAAAAGGCGAAGAATTTGCTAAAGATCAAATGGGTGGCCACGGAGGATCAAGTGGAGCCTTGCTCCTCTCCGAGATCTGATGCGGTTAATCAACCCGATAAGGGATGCGGTGCCACCACTCTTGTGCAACTACAAAAGCACGTGGAGGACACTGTGTGTATGATTTTGAAAGCAGTGGCGAGAAAGAAAAGTCTAAGGATAGCGAGGATGATTACTCAAAGTTTCTTCTAGGCAGTCCAACACACTCAAAGGAGAAAACCTCGAAACTCCTAAGGACATGAAGTCTCCTCATGTCTCCTCATCATCAGTTCTTACGTCTCATTCATCACTGACCACCATCAACAAAGTCAACGGATCATCATCCAAATCGGTGAAGAAACCATCTAAATCTTGGTTTCGGACTCATCAAAAGATTGTGAAAGGCTGTCAACAAGTCGAAAAGAAGGACATACTTTACGGAAAAATGAATTGGTTTCTTGACCAAATTCGGTGCTTACATGATGAGAAAGACAAGATGGAAAAAGAAAGGGAATTTGTTCGAGAAGTTCATGAAGAGTCATCAAAAGGAGGAACTGAATGAAATGATTGAAGGTTACACTCAAAAGTACCTTGGTATATCGTTCCTAAAGTCCAAAAGAGCTGGAGAAGTCGACAAGAGATCAAACCCACAAGTTTCTTCTCGACCTTTGTACCGGTGTGACTAGAGAAATATTTTCGGACAACTCACTTTAACATCGTCGCATTGGTTAAACATACAATGGCCAAAAGGCCGATCTCCGAATAAAGGTTAATCGCTAAACTAGTGATGCAAATGTCAAAGCGATGCGGAACATTTACTTGGATGAAGCTAAATTTTTCGAAGGTCTACTTGCTTTTCTTCGATTCATCATGCAGTAAGTCACCGATCAACCCAACGGCCAAGAGATGGCGATGATAAGGATAAGGACTCCGCACCTAAGCGTCGAAGCGATGCGGTCAATCAACATCTATGCCTCCTCCACCACGGACTTACTCTCAACATAAGTCTCCTCCACTTCGGTCTTCTCTTGATAAACCTCGGGGACGATTCCGAGTTACCACCCACGACTCATAAAGCTGGTGATTACTTTGAGTATCGGGTGGTGACGATGAAGAGGTCCTTGAGCCCGACAACAACCCACCTCACCCAAACAAGTGCGAAACCGGTTTCATCATCAAAGCCTTCCAAAAGAAGAAGCAGGACATCTCGGCCGTAGTCGGTATCATGGCTAGATGGCGATAAAACCGAAGAGTTTGAATGGTTCTCTACACTTGTCAATCAAACTCCCTACGATGAAGGCCAAGAATTGGTAGATGGTTCAACATTGGAGCATGCAAAGCTGTTGCAAGAAAAGTTCCATGTGAAGAAAATGGCGAATACGAATTGAGCGAATCAAGAATGAAGCTTTTCAACTATGGAAGAACGACTCAAAGCGCCCTCGAGGTCGAATATCATCTTGAGAACATCGCTCGAGCTATGTCTAACAACATGGATTGGCTCAATCCGGAAGCAAACATTGACTTCACACAAGGGACAACCCTCCATACTACACCAAATTGGACCAAACCTCTACGACCATTGGCCAGCAGACGAACCAAGGATTCCCTTCCGATATTTCTTCAACAAAGACACAGAATTTCTTCTCCATGGTGGTGATGGTTAGAAAATACACTACATCATTGACTCTTCCATTCCCAGTGACCATTTACTCAAGCCACGACCATCGAGGGCGTCTGAAATCACTTGTTTTCGACAGCGTGCAAGCATATGACCAAGATGCATTGTGTAGGATTCATCATTGGCACGAGCGCCGAATAATCTACTACGAAGCTACGGTTGAAGTCTCAACATGCGGTGTATAGTTCCAAGGACATCGTGGCCATCAAACACATTGATCTCAAGTCTAAGTGGGACTACACATTCTTAAAGAATATCATAGTCAAGCGACAAGATGAGCAGGACTATGGATTCTCCGAGGCGACTTTGAGAATTTGTCCCTCAGCGACATCGAAGACATGTACCTTGCCAAAGTACGAGGTCGTATGAGACAATTCTCGTGAAGTTCAATGAATTTATCAAGTCGGTTCTCATCTTCATTAGGCGTGTCGTGATCAAAGAGCGTGTAGAAGATATCCGGATGGTTGTTGAATCATATCGAAGCGTGTAAACTTCACTCCACCACGACGATCTTCGAGACATCAACGACACCTGAACTCACGCTCATCGTGCCAAACCTTTGGCGTTGTCTACCGTAGTGCGTCAAAGCTGTTTAATGGCGTGTGAACTCCACAAATTTGGGATCATACCTTGAAGCGGTTGGGGATGGATTGGCGTCTGATTGAAGGATATCGCATGAAAGTTGGGAATCCTAAGCTTCGGAATTCTCGGGAAAGGAGGGATGTGGGCGTATCATCACCATGATTGATGAGCAGTTGTTTAGAAGGATCGGTTGAACGATTTGGAGAGCTATGTAGGTGGTCGACTCGGGAGAAACATCATCGACTTTCAGCATACTGTGCACTCTCCAGAATATCAACTTGCACTTCACGTACCCCTTAAATGGTTTCCTTCATATAATTTTGGATGTGTGATTACATATGTCAATGGCTTGCATGCACATAACGATGTACAACCCGTAAGTGTCAAGAAAGGACCACGTGAGTACGCCTCGGTGCCACAATCCTTATAAAAGGAGCGAAGCTTCTTATTTTGAGTAAAACCTATCAAACCTTTCACTTTTCAGGTTTTGCTCAAAAGACAAGTACTTCCCCATAAGATTTTCAAAACCTCAACCGTTTATATCACTAATTGAGGGGAGTATTTGAATTAAAACTTTGTTCTAAATTGTTCACAGTGGTCACTCTTCCGCACACTCAAAATGGTCATATTTATTCTCAACCGTTCAAAATAACATTTTTATATGCCATTTTGGGGGAAAATTGTGTGATAAGAAATATGTTGTGCAAAATGCAAATGAATCTGTGTACCTCGGACTTAACCAAAATTAAGGTACTAAGCGTTTGTAACTCGAAAAGACTTGTCTGGGCGGGTAATAATTTCAAGCTAGTTAAGCTGGTGATGTAAGCGTGTCTCATGAGGACTCGTCGAGTAGAATGTACCATTCGAGAAACTCTTGATAGACATGAACTCATGGGTTTGACAACCTTCAAGGTTTGTCTACACCTTCAGGTAGTTATTAGAGTTAGTTGTCACCTAAAAGGCGACAACGTAACTCTTTAACTATTCAACGTAACCGTCTCGCGGGAGATTGTCTATCTTTAGTGGATCAATTCAAAAAGTGTGCGCTCCTTCCTCCTTGTGCATTTAACCATTAAAACTATTAAGCACATGTGGAGGGAGTATTTATGCAAAACTTATCTCTGCGATGGTTCAAACATGTTTTTCATTTACAAACCCTTTGAGAGATATTTTCACATCGATGGTTTTAATGGCAAACATAGGTTAGTCATGGGTTATAAGGTGACTAAGGTTAGGAATAACAGTCCTATGATCACTTGAGGCGGAGGATCTACCAAGGACACTACCATTAGTTAGTGTTAGAAGTCCTAGGAATGATTATAAAAGGAAAAATGAGAATCGGAGAAAGAAGGAGTTGAAGAATCAAAAAGAAATGTAAAGTAAAGGGTGAAAAGAATAGCACTCCAGTTATTCAACTTAGAGGCGAGACACGGGTTCAATTCATATACTCTTGTTTGTCACTTAGTGACACGGTATTGAAGATTAAAAGTCGTCATGGACCAGTGGCGCATGCACTAAACCTTCTGTAGCCACTCAAGTTTCTCTCAGCGACTGTTTCATTCTGGGAACCCTACATAAACTATTGGCTTTCTCTTGAGATCATTGGTATTGAACAAGGAGACCCTCTCCACAGTCTCTCGGCTCGAGGTAAGCAACGCCTTGTTGAGTCTAGAGCCACGAGATTCATCAAAAGATCTCTTAGGTACACTTGACATTTAATCACTTGATGATCAACAAATAAGATCATCGGTGGTTCATATCGAGTCCTTCACGGATCTTAGCAATGCAGAACATTTATGAGAGGTTCACATCTGTGATCCTCGGTGATTGAATGGAAACTCTGCCGGGGTCAACATCAAAGCAGCCTTGACGGTCGCCGGTAACTCCCGTGGATTACGGCGGTGTCTCATCTGATCTGATCGTGAGGTGATGCTTGGTTGTACCTCGTGACTCATCTGAGCTATAGATGTGCCCGGTACATCGCGTTATCTCACTTGTGGGACTCCAGTTCGAGAGCGGCCTTTGTGAAATTAGGTGGTGTTTTCACACTATCTTGTTAACACTCTCGAAGTTCAAACTTGTAAGTCTTGGAAACCGCTTATTACTGCTTGTTTGAAATGTTTTCTTCTTATGGAAGCTCGGGAGCCGGGATGATCGTCTGATTCTTCTCATGCTCACGCCAACATCAACACTAATGGAGTCTATTCTAAAGCAACACAACCGTCGAATGATTCTTCATCAAATCAAAGAATCTACAAAGTCAAAGACTTAAAGAACTTCATCGATGTTATTTCCACCGTCCAAAGGCGTGTGAGCATGTTGAAGAATGGCGTGGAACCTTTGGAGCGTGTGAAAGCGAGACAGCGGCGGTGATGCAAACAACAACATACTATCACTTTCACCACAAGAACAATGATCAAAGAACAAAGTTAAAGATGACGTCAAAGCATAAGCATTCAAAGATAACGATCTCTCTACTTTGGGAGTTGTTGAATCAAGCAATTCCTCTCACAAGAAGAAGAATGTCGGGAAGGCGTCACGACTACTATTACATCAACGCCTTCATCGTTTACATTCATATATACTTGAGGAGATTGTTGGAATCACTCTAAGCAGTATTTCAAGTATTTATATTTCATATGTAATAGGTTGCTTTATTATGGCCTTTATGTTTGTTTAAGGTCAAGCTTATGTAGAAGGCCCATAAAGCAGTCAAGCCTAATAAGGAATAGGGAAGGAGAGGAGTGTTGCCTAGCTCCCTATATAAACTCTTGTAAACCCTCATTTGAGGTTGGTTGTTCAAGTTTTCTCTTCATTCACATACATTCACTTCCCTAACAGTCCCTTAGTTTATATGTGTGTGCTTGATACTTGTTCATCCATGTATCTCTTCTCTTATAAGCTTGTGTTGTAAAACTAGTGACCTAACAAATTAGTTTCACAACATCATAGTGAAACCTCGCAATATTCGAACTGTTCCGGTCGTTTTGATAAGTATTTACCGAAAGCATTCTGGATCAAAGTTATGGCGTTTGAAGTTTTGACGTAAAAGTCAACTTTGGTCGAACCTCTTCTTGTAAAATCAACCAAGTCGCTAAACCCTTGAACCAAGTCGCTAAGTACCAAGTCGCTAAACCCCTTGAACAGTCGCTAAGTACCAAGTCGCTAAGTACTAATTAGCTAAAGCTCTAAGTCGCTATATAACAACTCGCTACAATCCAGTCGCTAACAAAATTTTGGCGGCTGATTAAGCTAATCAAGTCGCTAAAGATTCAAGTCGCTAAATAGCAACTAAACTCTTGACCAAGTCGCTAACACCAGTCGCTGCCGTGGTGGAGTCCACTACTTGTCTGTCAAGTCGCTAGGCTTAAGTCGCTAGCTCAAAAGCGCAACTCGCTACAAAGCGTAAAAGCAAGTCGCTACTAAGAAACAAATCCGTGGGTCAGTCGCTAGCAAGAAAACACCATAAACATCACTTTTCAATCCAAAACAACCCAACCAAGATGATTCAAACTTACCAAATGAAAACCTAAACACTTGTGATGATTCTAAACATAAAAGTACTAACAAAATCCAAGCTTTAACACAAGAAATCAACCAAATGATGCACAAACCACTAAACTTTTTCAAACTCAAAAACCACCTAAAACCACTAGAAATCCAAAGATGTGCAAGATATGATCTAACCATGGCTCTTGATACCAATTGTTAGATATTAGATTTCACATACACATCAAACCATAGCACAAAGTGGGCGTATAAGTGGAATTTAGAGAGAGAAAGTTAGAGGTTTAGGAACTTAGTGAGAGAAAGTGAAAGATATTATTATGAGCTCGAACTCTCTACCTTGGGAGGTAGAAAGTATTTATAGTCTTACATAAATCGCCACACATCGGGCTGGATCGGGGCATCACAGTGGGTAAAGACCGTCCAGTCCTCCACGGTGTTACAAAACTAAATACTACTTAACCCAAAGAACTACGACTACGAGCTTTCTAACGATTACATATACTTGAGGTGACCGACTCTTTAATACACAGATTTCTAATTCCTAACACATCACTACCATATACCAAATGAATCAACCATGAATAAAAGTACACACAAAACGCATATTATAAACCTTTCAAACTAAAGAATTTGGTCATTATAACTCTAAAATAAACACAAAAGTGGACATTTATTGTCGCCATGAATGTACGATACTCGTATTTACATGTTAGATAACATTACAACACTTTCACACACAGCGTATCGTCGCCATTGCATTAAGCAAGTACTCATTTGAGCGTATAAGCTATGGATCAATGCAGTGGATGTAATCGGTGAGAGCATGAAAACAAAATGTCAAACAAACCAACTTTAAATGGCCAAAATTTATATGATTTAAGATCATTTGAGACAAAGATTTTTACATACCAGGGATCAATCTCCACCATCCATTTTATTTGATCTAATTGATGAGATTAATCCCAACAATTTAAAAACCCACTTTCATCATGTTTTTCAAATATTAATATCTTTCAAACCGTTAATCGTTAAGCGGAAAAAAATATCATTAAGACGAGCATTTAATTATGTTTCTCTTGGTAGGCACTTTAATATACTTTCGACAAAAAAAAATTTCATTATTTTCACCTTTTTTTTTTTTTAAGTTTTTTTCGTTTTTTACGTTCTTGAAATTTCCATTAAAAATCATATATGATAAAACATTAATTTGAATGTCACATGTGATATTAGTGTAATATCACATATGATATTAGTGTAATATCACATATGATATTACATATCATATATGATATTAGTGTTTTATCATATATGATTTTTCATGCAAAATTCGATGCGTAAAACAATGAAAAAAACAAAAAGCGTAAAAAAATGATTTTTTCCTTTTTCGAAAGTATATCAAAGTCTTGCCTCTAGAAAGATAATTAAATGCTTTCGTCGTGACAATATAAATATTTTCATAACGATTAACAGTTCGCATTTAAATTATAAAAATAGGTGAAATAATAAAATCTTTTAATCTCACCCATTGATTTCTTTTTAAATGTATGGTTGAAATGAGTCACTTGGTATGTGAGAAAAGTTTGGTATGTAAAATAACTCTCCCTCGATTTATATTTTTAAGAAGTTATTATCGGGTCACCACATACATTAACTTAACTTTTGATTTCTTTTGTTTTCGCGTTATACCAGCGTCTGCTGGCGATTGTATAGTGTTCGACAAATTCGATTAGATCAATATTTTTGCGTGCTCTTTTATCCTTGTTCGAGGCTTAGAGATAACGGTTATGTATAGCAAATTTCAAATAGATCGATATTTTTAAGTGTTCTTTTCTTTGTAAGGGTCAAATAACAATTGTGTAAGTAAAGCTCACGCCGATGGACGCAAATATTACATATATCCGGGATTAAGTTGTAGTTTGTGCTACTTGATTTAATTGAATGATTATGAGTTATTGTAACAACTGTAAAAATGTTAATAATATTATCAAATGTAAAGATGTTCATGATTAATATTGTTTAGAACAAAATGTTAAAAAGTAGTTATCTCCTTTAGCAGGTTTATGGATTATGGTAACATCAATTATACTTCTTAACCGTTTAATTTAACTTTAATAACTTTTAACTATACATTTCTTCTACTAAATCCTAAACATAAAAACCAAATCAAAGTACTTACACCTTTTAGTGGTTTAATGAATTATGGTAACATCAATTATAAACTTTTAATTACTTTTTAGTATATATTTGATCCACTAAATCGTAAAAATAAAAACCACAAGTCATACCCATCCATCGGACGGGTTTTGACACTAGTATATATATATATATATATATATATATATATATATATATATATATATATATATATATATATATATATATATATATATATATATATATATATATATATATATATATATATATATATATAGGCTTTAGTTCCATTGAGAAGATTTTAAGATTAAGAAGAGATCCTAGCCATCTAATTATTTAAAATTTGAATCATTTAATAAAGCATTTAAAATAATGTTAAGGGTAAATAAGTAATTAGAGTAAGTAAAGTTTTAGTTGAATATTAGACTCCTACAATTTTGGGCTCCAATAACTACTACTAGGGGTGTTCATCGGTTCGATTGCTCGGGTTATTCGGTTCGGTTAGTTAGGTTAATTTTTTTAAGGTATAACCGAAAACCGAACCGAACCGAAATTAAATTGATTGAACCAAACCGAAAACCGAACCAATAACCAAAACCGAACCCCTATAACCGAAAACCGAACCGAATAACCCGAATTACATAATTTTAATTATTTTTTATTTAATTATATATCTTTTAGCACAAAATATTTTTTCAAGCTTAAATCATGTTATATTTATACTAAAAAGAGTTTTAGTGATTTTTTTTCATATATATACATAGAAAAAATATATATTTTATATGAATTCGGTTTCGGTATTCATTCAAAACTATATCCAACCCGATAACCAAATATTTAGTTCGGTTCGGTTCGGTTTTGACCAATTCGGTTCGGTCACAAATTCGATTCGATTATTTTCGGTTCGGTTCGGTTTGGTTTTCGATTCGTGGATATTACGTCAATCCGTGAACACCCCTAACTACTACTCGACTAGTAGTTATACTTTTCACACGTTAGTGTTTTATTTCTCTAATTTTTAATCAATTGCTATTTCTTTAATTTATGTTATATTAACAATAATATAACCTTGTAGTAACATGTAGATTCACTATTAAGTAGCTTACAATAGGAGAAAACCGTATTATTATGTATATTTTACTAAATCATATATAAATGTGAATCGTTGAATTGATGAATCATTGAATATTGAATCATTAGCAAAGCTGTGATAGTGAATCGTTAAATCATTAGATAGTGAATAATCAATAAACTATGTTCGTCTTTTAATTTTGAATCATATAAAGATTGATGAATCATTAACAAAAAATGTTAGTGCTTTAGCTTTAAAAATTGAATCTTTGGAAAATAATAATTTTATTTTGCATCATTTGTCAATCCGTGAATCATCGTTATTCATTGGGTTTATGAATCATAATCGAATTAGTGATTCAACAAAGAAGTTGTTAGTGTTTTGCTTTGAATACTATTTGGTTTGTGATTAAAAGTAAGTTATTGTATAATTATTTGAATCACTTCTTATTGAAAAGCAAACCAATGGATTGATTCAAGTAATTCCAAATTGAACACAAAGAACCGGTCGAATAACAAAAAATTAGGAGGTGAAGTTAAGGAATGCATTAAAGTAATCTGAATGAAAAAAAAAAGTATTGATCGAATAAAAAACTGAATTAAGAGGTGAAGTTAGTGAATGCATTAAAGTTGTTAGAATGAGAAGAAAAAAACTGATCGAATGAAAAATTAATTAGGAGGTTAAAACTAATGAATGCATTAAATAATTTTTGAATGAAAAGAAAATATAGAATTATGAATACCTATCATGCCCTTGTGTTCTTTAGTGAAATGAATGATCAAGATTGCTTCTCATTCTTCTTAATCTAAAACTCATATATATATATATATATATATATATATATATATATATATATATATATATATATATATATATATATAATCTAGAGCAATAAGATCAAACTTAAAGTTGTTAAAATAAGATCCAACTAAATTTAACAAACGACACTCTCCTTACATCAAAAATAATTTTTATTAACTACAACTAAATTTTTAAAGTTTGATAGATTTCTTTTTAAAATTCTGAAACCTAGGTGATACACTTTGATTAGAAGTGTAAGGTGTATCGAGTTTTTGTATGTGTATCATGTTTTGGAATATTTATTAGTGTATTGTGTATCGGTGTATTCTTAATCCAAACTCGTGTATCATTTGGTTATTAGTTCTTGAAAATGTTAATTTGTATTAAAATATTATTTTATGTGTTATTATTGCTAAAATTTTTATTTATAAATGTTTTAGTTGTTTTTAGACTTGATCTTATTTTTATAACTTTAAGTTTGATCTCACGTTAACCCTCCCTATATATATATATATATATATATATATATATATATATATATATATATATATATATATATATATATATATATATATATATATATATATATATATATATATATATATATATATATATATATATATATATATATATCCCTCCGTCTCAAAATTATTATAATGAAAGAAAAATTACAAAGTTTAATAAAAGTGAGGTCATTTAAATTTCAAACACTTAAATATAATATTCCTATACTATATTCTCTCGTTTTAACTTAAAAAGAAAGTAGACAATTATTTTGAGACGTCCTAAAAGGAAATATGAACTATAATTTTGAGGCCCGATGGAATATATACTACTCCTCCGTCTCATATTAAGTATCCACAGTAACATTTTTTAGTTTTTCTTCAAACTTTAACAGTTTATTTATGTTATATAATATTTGATGAAATTATACCAATAAAATACATTTAAAACCTAATTTATTTATATATTTTGCATCAAATATTATATAACACAAATAATAGAATAAATCAAAGTAAACACTTAATATGATACGGAGATAACAACATTTAATCCGTGAACACATATTAACAAAACCATTTATTTTAGAAAATTACAAAAGGGGTAAAATCCAACCTCGATCCATTATATAGTCATTTTCAACATCCTTTTCCCAAAATTACCATGCTCAACCGATCAACCGCTTCGACTTCATTCAAATTTTGACACGTGTCATTCCTTTGGTCGCTCGACTTTGTTGCTTTCAACCGCTCACTCCACCCGATTTTTGATCGTGTCATTCTTTTTTGGGTAAAGGGGTAATCACTGCACCTCAGAAAGTATATTAACCAAAAACGTTGAAGTACAACGGATGGGGTGAGTCCTCATCTTAGTCCCTGGGACACTTACCTAACCACTATATAAGAATAACATGCCATTCTTATAACTTACAAATCAAATACAACTAAATGACTAAAATTAAATATACAATACTTCATAACTCAAATAAACATTCAAGTCTTCCTAGTCATCTTAGCGATCGGATCATGCACATGAAGAAACCCATAATCAAGTTTCCCGCCTTCCAAATGCTCATTCCAAACCAAATCCAGTTGTGTCTTCTATTAGTATTATGCATAAAGCATAATCTAATAACCTAATAAGAGTGCAATCCATAGCAATTTGGATTTGAGACATAACGGTATAAGCGACCTATCTTCCAACATATAATAACTTGACCCAATCTTGAAAAGAATACGTGTGAGTCCCATGAAAACAACCAACGATCAAGTCATATGCAACAACCATAGCAGACATGACATGACATCATATGCAACAACAAAGATAGGACATGATTAAGCGACAAAGGACAAAGAACCTCGCCAAATCATTGCATGCCAACAATGCTCAAAAAGAACCAAGATCACCACTGACTTCCAAAGAATAGTTATCAATCAACGACTAAATATAAGGTTTAAAGAACCCTACCATGCAATCAAAGATCCATAGTTGATAACCACATCAAATCGGTCCCAAAACAAGCAATAATAGCAACAAATATCATATAGAACCCGTCACAATATGCCAACCAATAGGGCTACACGAACCCTAATCAATACCATAACCAACGTCCGGGCTGCTGAGGAAAAACAAGAACACGCAATCCTTCCAACGGATCGGGCCATTAAACATCCCTCCTCTAATAACCCACGGACAATTAATCACATCTCCATGAAAGAAAACGTCCGGGCATAACCACCCATATGATTCACATGCATTGAAACAACCGGATCCAACATCACATAAATTCTTAATAATCGAAACCCTAAAAAGGGTTTCTTACCAATAGCGACATCAAATCATACCCCACAACATGCCTAAAATAATATTATAAGCACGAACGTGAGGGGTATATCAAAGCAATGAAGCGAACCTAAAATAAATCAATAACCATTAACAAAAGGTAAATCGATTGCAATAATAATGTGGGGTTTCGGTAATAAAACCTTGTTGCCCATTAAAAAGCGAAACCCTAAAGAGAGAATCGAATGGAATGAAACACGTTTAACCAAATTAAGATTAAACTATGAGCAACAAGTATAGGAGATCGACCCTATTAAATATAAAGTCGTTTTATAGAAGCCGACATAAGAATCAAGGTTTAAAAGGAAGCGATGGCAATCAAAAGGCGGTTTACAAAACCCTAAAAAACGATTTCACCAAGAATGCGGTAAAACCGATTGGATTAGGGTGAAAATCGCCAAAATAAAGAGAATCCGATCGAGATAGAATGTGAAAATCGTTACCAACCACCCTCGAAAGAATAGTATTAACCAAAGCGTTGCATACCCTTAAAAAAGGATAGAGGGACGGTTTTGGTAGTAATACTTACCGGAAAAGAAGAGGAGGGTGGCGGCGGAATTCTCCCAAGGAGAGAGATTTTTTTTTCGTGTCGTTCTTTTGTCTTTTTTTTGAAAAATCTGCGAAGGAATGACACGTTTTAAAATTGAATGGTCGAAGAATTGATCGGTTGAGCGTGGTCAAAATGAGAAAAATAAGTTAACAATACTAAATAATGGATCAAAGTTGGATTTTGACACTTTTAATAATTTCCCTTTATTTTATTATAATTCCGTGTGACTTTTTTTATAGAGAAAAGAAAGTGTATTTTTCTTACTTAACAATTGCCAAGATATATATGCCCAAAGTGTGGGTCCCAGAAATAACGCGCAATACCCACATGTCAACTTCTTACTCGGTAGCCTACCCGATCCAAATCCAATTTAAATACGTCCTCATTTGCATGGCAAACCTTCATTCAGTTTTCAAAAATAAATAAACAAAACACATACAAAATGCAAACTTCATCATTCTTCAACCCTTAGCATCTCTCGTGGCTCCGTATTCGTGCTCGTTCAATCAGCCAAAGCTTGCGTTATTCAACAACCATAGTCGTGTGACAACAATGGCATACAAGAAAGACGGTAGAAGTGGCAAAATGGTAGATGAAAACATGATAGTTCTAAGAGAAAGAATCCGGAAAGTGAAAGAGGAGATTGAATACGATAATGGCGATAACGGGTTGCCTAATAATTGGATGGAGTGGGAGAAAACATACGTTTATAGCGGTGGTTACCATGCGGATGTTTATGAAGCAGTAACGTTTATACAACGCTTTCTGATGGAGTGTAGGCCGAGTGTTGCCTTAGGAATGGTGGCGGTCCTACCATTAGGTGGCTCGACCGCGGGTTTCATGGTTTTGCAATGGTTGATAAACTCGGTTCAAGGAAATTGTATGATCTAACAAGTGGAAACATGAGACACTAGTGTGTACATAGATATTTTATATTCAATGAAGGGTACCAGCTGTTTATTATATTATACATATAACTAAAAGGCGAGGATTTGATGTGACACGACACGTGTCCCCTGCGTTTATTACAGAAAGTTTTGCGACTTGGCGAGAATAGCCTCGAGGTTTAAGTGTCCGCAATAAGTCCGGCATTAATTGCAAAGTTTCACAACTCAAAAGCGGTCACGAGGTTTAAGTGTCGTTCTGAAGTTAGTCCGAACATTAAATGCAAAGTTTCACAACTTGGCAAAACACCCCAAGTTTAAGTGTCGCTACAAAATAAGTCGCCCAGAAAGCAATCCCATGCGTCGCGCGGTTTCCACACTCGTTTTCTAATAAAAGACACAACATTCATTATAACACACCATATATGTCGGTGTTGTGAAACATAACACTTGTCTACACTTGTCTACTTACACACACATTCACCTTCTTCTTCTCTCTTGACTTCTCGGCCCAAGGCAAGATCCATGGGAACCACTCGTCTATTAACTAAAAGCGGGGGATCGCGTGTGGTCGTGCCATGTGTCGCATTTATTGCAAAGTTTTGCGACTTGGCAAGAATAGCCCTCGGGTTTAGGTGTCATTGCAAACTAAGTCCAAACATTAAATGCAAAGTTTCACAACTTGGCAAAAGCAGTCCACGAGGTTTAAGTATCGTTGCAAAGTAAGTCAGAACATTAAATGCAAAGTTTCACAAGCCCTCAAGTTTAAGTGTCGCTACAAAATAAGTCCTGAGCCAATCCCATTGCATCGCGTGGTTTCTACACTCGTTAATTCTATTTGTTTTGTACTCCATATGAGTTATTAATTAAGTTGGATCACGTTAGATTTGGGCATTTGTTTAGCTATACATATAAAAAATGTTTTAGTTAATTAATATTAAAATGATACTCCCTCCGTCCATTAAGTGTCCACTATGACTTTTTTAAGTCTTTTTTCTTAAACTTTGACTTTAAATATTTTTGTTCGTGTTATAAAATATTTGATGCAAGATATATGAATGGATTAAGTTTTTAAATGTATTTTCATTTATATAATTTTCATTAAATATTATATAACACCAAAAAATATATTTACGGTCAAAGTTGGAAAAAAAAAACTTAAAAAAGTGTAGTGGGCTTAACGCTTTATTAGTAGTAATCAATTATGGTAATTTTAGAGATCAATAAATGTTCATTAAATACATTTTTTGATTTAAAAGGAAATTTTGTCATTATTAATTACGCTTAATCCTTTGTCAGTGGGCAGAGATTAGCAAAACCCTTGTTT
This sequence comes from Chrysanthemum lavandulifolium, assembly GCA_022545495.1. Classification (NCBI taxonomy): domain Eukaryota; kingdom Viridiplantae; phylum Streptophyta; class Magnoliopsida; order Asterales; family Asteraceae; genus Chrysanthemum; species Chrysanthemum lavandulifolium. Next base: position 171,780,054 of record CM040242.1, on the reverse strand, counting down.
ATTTTAATCACCTTATATACGGGGAAAAAAATTGGCCGATCTTTATGTGTAGCTAATTTCAAGTAAGAATCTTCAATTCTTTATGAAAACCTTGTGATCCTAAATCCTAATGATAAGAATCTTCAATTCTTTATGAAAATTAATCTGAATGAACAACGATCTCGTGCTTCTTAATATTGCCTCGTACGTTCTTAATATTGCACTATATGTTATTGCTGTTTTGTGCTCGCATATATTTTACCGGTAAAAAAACTGTCGAAAAGCAAAATTTTGTACGTGTCTACATAAAGTATCATGGATATTCATTTTACTACATATAGTAACTAAGGATATGGAATGTTTATAACTCTCGTGTCTTCTCGGTTTCTAATGCTCGGCGGTTGATTGTGATATCAATCTTTAAATCGATAATCATCCTACTAAATGAGGCAAGTTCGTTCCCATAAAGATTAACATTTTGCTTGGCGCTTTCTATTGAATCGACTTCCAACGATAACAAATCATACGACCGTGACATAGATGTTCCCATATTCTCTGCTCAATGTGCAATCAGGTTCTAAAGGATGCTCCTCATATCTTCATGCATTGTGGGGTGGCATCTTAAGTTTGGGTCAAAATTGCTTAGCGGTGGACCTTTCTTTTCCTCAATGGCTTAACATTGAAGATTTTGGTCATGCATTGTAGACTTTCAACTGAATGGGAAACAAAGAATCATTATCAAAGTCGTTACTCTGTTTACATTGTGGTCCATTGGAGATATCTTAACAGTGTGATCGTCCAAGACTCCAAGTTTAGAAAATGTCATATTAACATTGTTGTTAACTCTTTTCATTGGCTTTCTAGTAGATTTAAAAATCTAGACTAGATTGGAAATTGTGGATACAAAACCCTATGTCTTTCTTGTAATTTGTTCCTAGTGCCTTGCTAGTTTAATAATATTTTTAGTTAAAAAAAAGTATATTTTTACCACAGCCTTATCATGTCAAAGTCATCCATGAGTCAGGTTACATCATTAGTCACCCTAGAAAACCATTATGATGCTATTCAGTATTCTTTGCATGGAAATTCGACAATAGACCTTCTCCACTTTCAAGGTTTGTGGAAAAAAAGTCCAATTTTGAGAGATCGTTGAGTTAGATGATGAGGGTGTTGTTGATGATTATGATGTCGTCATCATCTATCTGAATGATCCTTGGATTCTTTTTCCTCATGTCTTAAAAGTGACAATAGTATACTGCTCTTGCCTTACATTCACTGTGAAAAAAATCCTTGCCTCATTTAACCGCATACATTAAGGTATGCTATTTATTGCTATTGTGGAAAATTTATTTTTCTTTGCTTTTCTAACATGGAATAGTTTGATATATGCAACCACTTCACAGGTCAAGAATTGGCGCTTGCTATGTATCGGACAAGAACCGACTGTTTCAGAAACAAGGATTGATTCCCAAGAAGAAATAAAAACGATTTTGTTACCAATAGAAAATCAGCAAGAACTGAAGCAAAGAGAAAATGAAAACGATTGTGTATGACTTTATATGTGTCTTACCTACAAGAACTGAAGCCAAGAAGGAATGAAAATGATTTTGTGTAACTTTGTATTTATTTTTCCTAAGGGGAGATGCTCCTTTTTCTTTCCCAATATGATTTTTCCTCTTCATAACCTACCTCTACTTCCCACCAAATCTACAAAGTATTAAAGTTCGACATTATTTTAAGTAGGGGTGTGCATGGTTCGGTTTGGGTCGGTTTTTGGCTAAAACCGAAACCGAACCACGATGTTCGGTTTTTGTAGAACCCAAAACCGAAACCGTTCGGTTTTTGGCGGTTCGGTCTTTTCGGTTTGTTATCGGTTTCGGTTCGGTTTTTCGGTTTCGAACCGTTAACATTTGGGTATGGCCAAATTATAAAAAACTTGTTTTACGTACAAAATTAGTTATTCTTCTTTACTTTTTTTCAATCTAAGCATAATAATGTTTATTGCATAATTCTATAATTACAAACATATAAATGAGACATACACATACAAGTGAACATACACGTAGTATAATCATTATCGAATACTTATTGATATATTCACACAAAACACGCGACACGACAATCACACGTATAAATATAAGCGTTAAAATAAATATAGAATAAATCCACTCAAAAATAAATATAAATTTATAAATTTGATTTATTTAGTTACTTAATCATATTATATTAATTAGATATTATTATATAATAAACCGGTTCGGTTGGTTCGATTTTTGCGGTTTGGTTTTGGGCCAAAACCAAACCGAACCGCATTTTCGGTTTCGAAAAAGTAAAATCGAACCATCGGTTTTAGTTTGGTCGGTCTTTTCGATTCGGTTTTTCGGTTTCGGTTCGGTTTCGGTTTTTTCGGTTTTTTTTGCTCACCCCTAATTTTAAGTGGCAGCTTCGCAACTGTAAGGTCCGTTTAGACCAAGTTGCTTTGCATTTTTAGACAAACAATAGTTAATAAAATGGACCGGGTACTGTTTCAAAGCTGCCATTTCATAAGTCAAGCCAAAGGTATCCCCACTAAGCTCTCTTCTTCTCGTAAAAGATTTGGGCTTTCAACACTTACAATAATATCGTATACAAGCGCTCCGCCGCGACGTGCGAGTTGAAATCCTCGTCTTTTAACACTTATCAAATAGTTTAATGATTTTAGTAACCTTTGAGGCGACATTTCATTGCCAAAGGATAAACTACATAATTATTCGGCAATTAGTTTAATTTATTTACGTTTATTAAGCAGTTAAATATATAATTAATGGTTGTAAAGTTTTTGCGAGGCGATATGTCTTTCCCACGGTCGCCATTCCATAGGTGGTAATACTATCATGGCTCTTTTTATAAGGCCAAATTATTAACACACTGGTAAGAAGCCAATACACCGTGCTAAAGCGTTGGTGTAGCTCTGATAGTGCAAGGATTCCTTTCATGTTTTAATACATTACTGCACGTATTTTCAAATTAAATTTATGTTCTTATCTTTGATGGGAGTTGTATAATCTTTCGACTGCTAAACCTTTCACAGTTTTACTTTATTTTAGTTGTCCACTTCAATCAAGCGCTATAAGAAAATACTCATTTGGTCAAGGGTAAAACTGTTATCAGCAAAAAGAAAAATAAAAAAGTCAGAATGATGATGCTTTTAGACGTGTTTTTTTGTCTGGAAGAATTATTTTGAGACTAAAAGAGTAGACATTTTAGTGACATAGGTTTCAGTGACACAAAAATGTCACCAAATCTAACCTTCTAGTGGCACGCTTTAATAATGCGGCAAAACCTAAAATTTTAAGATTTAATGACACTTTTTAATAAAATATTTTATAAAAGTGAAAATTATGTTCTCACACTTTTGTGTCATTATAAATAGATTTTACCGAATTTTTAAGTGTAGAAGAAAAATATAAAAATTAATAATGAAACAATTTTTATAGGGTCAGGATCGGTTCAAAACCGACCAACCGACAAACCGAAACCGAAAATCATAAAATTTAAATCAAACCAAACCGAATATGGTCGGTTCGGTTCGGTTTTGTGTCGGGTCCATCGGTTCAGTTCGGTTTACATGTGTTTGTGCATGTTTTTGTCGGTTTTGGGTCGAACCGAACCGAACCGACCCAAAACCGAAAATCGTAAAAATCCAAAACCGAAACCGAACCGAAGGGTTGTCGGGTCGGTTCGATTTTTGTCTGTTTTTTGTTTAATTTTGTCGGTTCGGTTCAATTTTGAACCTTCCATGCTGCCCGGCCTTAATTTTTTATACTTCTAATGATACTTTTGCATTTTAGTGACATTTTTTTTATTATTTCCTTTTATGTGTCCCTAGAAAATAATTCTTTAGTAAGAAGGAAAATATAAAAAGAATATTACAATCGGCCATCAACTTTTAAGTCAAAAGCATTTTCAAAACATGGTACCTTGATGGAGTATATGCATCCCATTGGAACCATTCTTTCGACGTCTATTACACTTTATTCACGTGTCATGATTCACTTACACTTAAATTTCTCTTTACCTTTTTCGCTTAAAATAAACTAGAGGAATACTTATGCAAAACGACAATATATGACGGCAAATAACTATACTTGCAAATTTATGATTTTTGTGAGACTTGCTGTGGGTGTTCAAAAAGTCAAGAACCAAAAGAATCAAGAACTGCATCGCAGATCGACCGTTAACGGATCCGATATTGTAACCACCATACGGTTCTTGGTTCCTAAAATTCCAAAATTTTGGTTCTCGTGATTTGTTCGGTCCAACTGTCCGGTTCCTGCATTTTCCGAAAGAACCGACTTTTATGAAAATATGTAATTTTATAGGCTTTATTTGGGACATCGCATACGAAAGATTTGGCTTTTAAGAAAATATAAAAACCTACTTAAACCTAAAACCCATAAACCTTAACCTTTAATCCATTGATTTCATTCAAAGATTCAAACATCATTTATCAACATAAAAGCAAGTTTTTCTAAACTGGAATATCGAGATGCACGATAAATGCGATATTGAACAATTTTATGTTGCTCAATAACAACTAACAAGAAGTTGTAGTTAATCGTTGGTATTTATTGTTCATTAAATGTAATGATAAAATTCGAGAAACAATTAATGATTATCTTGTCACCGCACGATATATCATCACCATTTAAGTTATCAGAAATACCACCACGATCGATATATAATATTCTCAATGAGTTTATAATTATTTTCGCGATAATGAGTTCATTATTAATGGATATATGTTTTTGTTTGTTTGTAAGTCAAGTTGTGGAATATTATTAGGTACATCAACTTCTTTCAATTTCTACAAACAAGTACCATAATTTTACATCCATCCAAACATATTTTTTAATACTGCACTCATGGAATTACTAAAATTCGCATCGAACCGAGTATCAGATCGAACCGAACCAAAAAGTTGGGACGGTTCTTGGTTCCACTTTTCCTTATTTTCCTCTCGGCTCTTTCGGTTCCGGCCCGGCTCGGATGGTTCCAGATTATGGACACCCTACTTGTCGGTTCATTTTATGGTATTTATGAAATAAAGTTTATAGATTAAAATGAAAACATAAAAGTTTAAGTATTAAACAATATTTAAACTATTAAATTAGTTGTATATGTTGTTATTATTTTAATTCGTGCTTTATAAGAATTAGAGATGCACAAAGTCTTAGTAAGGTTGGCCCTGACCGGCCTAAAAAGCTCGAAATTTTATAGTTTAGAAAAGCTGGGTAAAAGGCCCTGATCAAAGTTAAACCGAGCCCTAACCAAAATATTAGGCATATTTCGACGCAAATGGTCCTGACCGGCCAAACCGGCTTAGCAGCCCGCACCTTGGTTTTTCAGTTTTTTCACATTTTTGTAATAACAATATAGATGTTATATATGAAACTATTTGATCAACATTTGTAAATACTTACTAAAAAATAACAAAACAAAGTTATATATTATAAAAAATCACATTAGTTGTACAATAAAAGCTCTCTAACAACAAACTACAAACATTCAAGTCATACTTATTTATGAGTGATTTTATTTTTTGCTATAATTTCATCATTCATTTCTAAATAATCATTTCGTTGTATGTTGTTATGTAAAAATAACACATAATTTAGACATTTTTTTGAAAAATACCGGGTTTTTTTTTCATAAAAAGACCCGGTTTTTTTGGCTTTTTAGCGGGCTTTTCAAAAAGCCCTAGCTTTCGGAACTTTTGACGGGCTTTTTTAGGCTTTGGGCTTAGCTTGGGCCGGACCAGGCCCGAGCCAGACCGGGCTTTGGTGATAAATATAAGGACTATTTAGGTCTCATGGCCGACTGGGCTTCGGCCAGATTTTCTGGATCATGCTTTTTCGTGCTTTTCACGGCCTCGGTACGAGCTCTGCTTTAGCCCATCTATGTATCTCTCTCTATATATGTATATAGTGTAGATGTAAGTTAATTATCATAGGGTGTATTTTGGGAAATAAACTTTATATATTTTTAAGAGATTTTAAGTTTTTAAGAATAAACAAATTTGTTTTACTATACGAATACTCGCGCAAAGCGATAGTTTATAGGGGCAAATAATTACACTTGCGAACTTGTATTTTGGGGTGATCTTTGATGCAACTTACGAGTTAAATATGTAGTCATTATGAAGGAAAAGAATTATGAGTTATAAACGAAAAATTATAAAAGTTTGAGGATTAACCAATATTTAAAATATTAATTTAATAACGGGTATTGTTACTTTAATCAAAACTATTTTAGTAATTGAAATGATTTTCTAAGTTTTTAAAATTAAAGATAAGGACTAAAGAAAGATTTAAGATCATTTGAGGACAAAAGATTATTTACATACCAAGGGATCAATCTCCACCTCCATTTTTATTTAATCTAACGAACGAGATTAATCTCAACAATTTAAAAACTCACTTTCATCATTTTTTCAAATATTAATATTTTCAAACCGCTAATCGTTAAGCGAAAAAAATATATCGACAAGATTTAATTATCTTCTATGATAAAGACTTCGATATACTTTCGACAAAATTTTTATTTTCGTATTTTCACGCTTTTTTTTTTTTTTTCGCTTTTTTACGCTACTAAAATTTGCGTTCGAAAAATCATATATGATAAAACACTAATTCGAATATCACACGCGATATTAGCGTAATATCATATATGATATGAATATCACATCTCGATATTAGTAATATCACATATGATATTACATATAATATCACATGATATTAAATATCATATATGATTTAACACCAATATCACACGCGATGCTCAATTTAGTGTTTTATCATATATGATTTTTCACGAAATTTAAGAACGAAAAACTAAAAATTACAAAAAAGTGAAAAAGAGTTTTTTTCTTTTTCGAAAGATATCAAAGTCTTGCGCCTATAGAAAAGATAATTAAACGCCGTCATGATAATGTAAATATTTTCACTTAACGATTAACGGTTTAAGAGATATTTAAATTATAAAAATATGTGAAATAATAAAACGTTTTTAATTTCAAATGATCGATTTTTTTTTAGATTACTACGGTGAGATGTAGTCCTTCTAGATGGTAAAAGTTTGGTATATAAAATAACTCTCTCTTAAAGAAAATTGTGTAAATACTTTATACTATGGATACTAAGTATAGATAATTAAGAAGTAGAGATGTTGCCAATTTTGTATTAATCCGTGTATCCAACAACGTTGCAATATGCTGCCGACAACAATACAGCTGAAATAAGATCCAAACTTGAAACTACCTAACTAGCATAGCAAGTATCAAATTCGATCGACAGAAATCAGAATAGCGTTCTTCATTCTATTTCAATAGTTAGTCACTTAGTTGTTTTGCTCAAAAAATAGTTAGTTGTTGTAAAAACTTTGAATACGTTAACCATTAACGAAATAAAAATATATAAAAGCCTTAGGATACGATTCACTTTAGAGCACTCACATAAGAAGAGATTTACACTGTGTCTATCAGCATGCCACTTTGTGTCATGAGCAATTGATGAATATTTTCAATGTACGTGAGATACAAACTTAGCAGCTATGATTAAATTTTACTGATGTATCATAGAGCCAAATCGCAACCTTCTTACAAGGATCTTGGGTTATCAATCTGATCGGTCCACGAGTTCCATAAACAATCTAATGAAATGACAATGGCTTCATATCATTGACTAAGGTATCTTTCTTTGGGGGTTTATGGTCAAACAAAGGAGGTGCCTGTAGTCTGTGTTGGTGATTTTAGTGTCATTAATTATTTTGTGTAATGGTAATTTACCCGAGACTAAAAGGATTTCAAGTTTAGTTATAACGAAATGCAGTGGCCGCGCGTTATTCTTGAACGCTTTGTTAATGGCGTTGGCAAATCCTATATCAATGGCTGCGATTTCCTAACCACATATTCAACAAAACATTGACAATGTTTGTTGTCAAGTTTAATGCATTTAATAATCTGACCATGCCCGCTTGGAACATATCATCTCATGAACTTAACCGAACGAATTTAGGCAAATACTCATTGCAGCCAATATGCTTCTGTTTACACGTAAGAAGAAAAACCCATAACTTGCATATGTTCATATATCAAATTCCATTAAAGGAATAAACTTACAACATAAGTACCAATACATGCCTCGTACAGTTTCTTGCCAATGTATAGAAAAGTGACATACACCTAACTTATGTACATGTACAACGTTTCCCAAAATGTGCAATGTTGGTATGACCAATCGTATGTTAAATAGAATCATCTTAGTATCTATTTTACAAAATAAGATAGAAGTAGCGTATAACTGAGCGCTGCTTTGACTTTTCCACTGCAATTGCTCATACAACTTGTGGAACAAATGTTGCCTTTCCTAGTTGATAAGGATTTAAACGTCACTTTTAAGGGGTCATTTAAGTTCTTAATCGCCCACTTTATATCTCATATCGCTAATTTCGCTCATTTTCACTTTTTGTGTCTCTAAGAAAATCGCTGGAATGATGCATTTTGGAAGAAAAGGAGTGAATATGTGAAGAAAATGGCTAAGTCAAGATCAAGACACTCAACCGCTTGAATAACACCGACGGCGTCCCAAACAGAGGCGACGCCGTCCCTTATTTTGTGACGACTCGGGAGCGAATTTGTTATTTTACACATGACGGCGCCGAGTTTGAAGAGTAAGAGCGCCACGAAGACCTTTCTTCCTGACTACTAGATCCGCACTCGACGACGCCATCGCTGAGCAAGCAGAACCACAACCACAACGTGACGCCTGCTCCAATGACGACTGGCCAAGACGAAACCCTGTGACGGCGATCCGACGTCCCATCTATAAGCGACGCCGTCGCATATGTAAATTATATATAGAAATCGAATTTTCGACTTTTAGAGGTGAGACTTCATGGAGTAAAACCTAAAAATTGTAGTCCAGTTTGGAGATTTTAAGGTTCTCATACCCTATCTTACACCGAGATTAGTTATTTATTCCTTGATTTCATTATGTCTTCGATTGAATGTGTATATTGCATGTTTAACATGTCCTATTAATTTACTTGTGTTTGCTTAGATCTATGAAACCTAGTTATTAATTATTGATTGGTTGTCTCTTTTCTTAATTGTAATTGGCTTAGAGTGCATTAGGCCATCGTTGTGTTTTTAATGCTTGATTAATCTTTGTGAACATTAGTTTATAATTACTAGTGGAATTGTAGGCTAAACATCCGAAGATAACCTTAGTGTTAAGTTTATGAATCCTAGAGATTTCGTAGTCATTAACCTTAAGGTAGTCTCAAAGAGTTAGGGATAAAAGCACACCCTACGACCTGAAAACACAACGCGTTAAGAATAAGGACGCGATAATTCAACCACCAATAAAAGATAACTAGGGAAAGAATAGATTCTAGGTAGACACATCTTTAATCATCATACGAGACACTTCAAAAGACATAGACTACCCTTAGTTTAGATAAATTAGATAAGTAGAGAATCGGTAGAAGTACCAAACCCCCAAATCCAAACCCCAGATTGTACCTTTAGTTTCTAAAAAAAATAATAATAATAATAATAATCTTCTCAACCTCAACCTCAAGATAAGTAATTTCTCACTAAGATTCATATTCCCTGTAGAACGATATCAATCACGGAGGCTACCCAATACTACACTACAACGACAGGCTCACTTCCAAGGTGTTGAAAAACTCGCTCGACGAAAGCGAAGTTTCGACCGAACGCGCCTTGTACGCGCATCACTAGTATTTGAGTTCACTTAATGACGTTTCATATATTTATTGCTTTTCGAGTAGTTAGTAATCCTTGTGGAACAAATGCAACCACTTTAACCTCAAAATTCTGCACGAAACAGAATGAACTTTCTCCAGTAAACAGCCTAAGATGGTGCACAAAATTTTGCACAGATGTTGTTTGGACAGATTTAATAAAAAGTTACTATAACCCCAAATCGACCTATTTATAACTATATATAACACAACCCAAATTCAAAAGTTGCTGCAAGTATGCAACAAATTCTCAACTTTATGCTCGTAAAGTTTGGAGATGAATGTGAGCCTAGCTTCTCAAGAATATATGCGATAAAGCCTATACGTGTAAAGATTTTCACCAAAGGCTCGAGTTGGACCCATGCTCACATATACAGTACAAAACACATCACATGATCATCTTTGGTTGTTTACCTTCATATCGAACCATCAAGTTACACTCATAACTTTCTACAAACCGATTTACCTTCATATATCGAACGATCAAGTTACACTCTACCATGTATAGTTACATCACTTGCCCCCGATGCCCAATATTTGCGATTACGTAATCAATGCGGCTTCTACCTTCAAAATCACTTGTCCAGAATCGAAATCATCAAACAAATTAAATTCAAGCAGAATAATAAGTTCAGCAAATTAAGATCAATTGGACAACCCATATTCATATCAATGAAATCCACAGTACATTCCAGTACATTTATGATCAATTGGACAACGCAGCTTCATTAAATCCTATGTTAAAATAAACGTTTCCCAGAATGTGCAATGTTGGTATGACACACAAAAACAACTCGCTCCCAAATTCTATACATGCTTCTTCTAATCATTTATGATTCAAGAATTCTTTTATATATCACCCTTTACTAAGGTTTTTTTTTAAGTTGTTTATTAGATGTAGAGATACATATTGATGTTTCTTTTAAAGCTAATATAGAAGCCTATTTTATTTTTTATTTGTATGGGTTGTCAATGGGATATATGTACAATGCAGGTCTTATAGGCATTAAGACATCTTTAATAACATGTGGATCTTTCTATTGGCATTTTACATGACGTCAAAATCATCAATTGCTACGAATTAAATTCTAAGCAAAGCTAAGCTTTGCACCGAGTGATCAAACCTAAAGGATGTACTACGCTTTCAACCATTACGAGTCGACCAAAACAACAACTATGATTTAAATCTTTTGTGTGTTAAACTTAACTACTCGCTATGGTCAGTAATGCATTAATAATTGGTTTCTTTATATATTTCATTAGTCGGAAAAAATTTAAAACACAAAAAAATCAATTTTACTGACCAAATTTAAAACACAACAAAAAACCCTTTTGGGTTGCAAGCCTCAAGATCAAATGACATTTGGTTGTTTGAAAATAATAGATGAAAAGAAGATATCACCAAAGGTAGTCCTTACACCTATAGCATAACGACAGTGATGAAGGTATCACCAAAGGCAGTCCTTACTAAGGTCCAGTTTATATGTGTGATTTTGCAGGTTATCTAGACATTCTTTTCTTTGAGTTCCACCAACACCAACCTAACATAATAAGCCAATATGGGTCAAAATTCAGTGAAACGACGCGAACGTGTAAAATAAAATAGTTTACCCTAAACAAAATAGTTTACTAACATCATTGATCCAAACAACAACCACAACCAAAATATAATAAATTCAGTCACTAATGGATAACTAAAAGTATAAAGTAGTTATGAAATGCTCACATGTTTTAAATTGAACGGGTTCACTTTCACATATCAGAACCCATTTGATCGGCTAAACCCATCCAAACATACCCGTTGTAGTCTTTTTCAACACCCATTGCAGCCCCCATATGAGCAGCTAAACATACTCATCTGAGGACCTAATCCCACCTCTATTTCAGCTCCAAAACAAGTCCATTTTAGCCCCTTTTTCAAGCCCGAAACATATCCATTTTATCCCCTTAACGTAAAAACTTTCCTGTTAAAAAGAGTCTTAATGTCAATTCTTTTGTCTTGCCAACTCTGTATAAAGTTTGAGAAACTCATTCAAGAAGATGTTCTCAAGCCAGCGTAATCCAACCCATTTTGAGTGGGTTTGTTGTATAAAAATGGTCATTTTTTACTCATTAACTTATGTGCCAATTTTTCCTAATGAACAACAGTAAAAGTGAACGACATACCAATTACTTAAAAATGAACTGTTGTTTTAAAAGTCAAATACTTGACCTGCTTAGAGTCAATAAAGTCAAAATTTTGCCTTCCTCCACATATAAGTTGTTCACTTTTAGAGTCAAATACTCGAAGATAACCTGCAGTGAATCAGAAATGAATAGACGGTTAGAAAAATTGGCAGCGAAAATCCAAAAAAAAGTAGTATTTATCATCGTATACCATTTTTAACAGGAAAGTTTTTGGTGGGTGAAACTGATCCGTAATAAGCTAAAGACTATACTTTTAGCATGTATCGTGTTTTATTTTGAAGTTAAGAGCTCAATTCAAAGCTTTATTTCATTATAAATATCTAATAATACTTTTAACTAAACCAAGGAATGTTGTTCCCACTTAAACGTCTTTCTCGATTCTAAGATAAAGAGCAAGATAAGTCCATTTGCTTCTCATCCTCACGGTAAGCTTGTTTTCTAGCTTCACATACTAAAGTGGATTTTCAATGCATACTACCTATTAAATAGTTTATTCACGGAATTATACTTTATCCGTAACTATTTACACTTGTGCTCTTATTATACAAAAAAGTTAATAATAACAGATTTAATAAAAAGTTACTATAACACACCCCAAATCGACCTATTTATAACTATATAACACAACCCAAATTCAAAAGTTGCTGCAAGTATGCAACAAATTCTCAACTTTATGCTTGTAAAGTTTGGAGATGAATGTGAGCCTAGCTTCTCAAGCATATATGCGATAAAGCCTATACGTATAAAGATTTTCATCAGTGTTCGAGTTGGACCCATGCTCAAGAATATACACAGTACACACACATCACTTGATCATCTTTGGACCAAAACCAAACTATTGTAAAAGAAAGGGAGGAATACAAAATAATATGAACCATGTTTAGTTGTTTACCTTCATATATCGAACCATCATGTTACACTCATAACTTTCACAAACTGATTTACCTTCATATATCGAACGATCAAGTTACACTCTACCATGTATAGTTACATCACTTGCTCCCCGATGCCCAATATTTGCGATTACAGAATCAATGCGGCTTATACCTTCAAAATCACTTGTCCGTAACTGAAACCATCAAACAAATTAAATTCAAGCAGAATAATAAGTTCAGCAAATTAAGATCAATTGGACAAATATCAATGAAATCCACAGTACATTCCTGCACAATAATTTCAGCAGCTAGAGCAACTGTATTAGGAAATTCCCCACATATTTGTACTCCAAACAGATCCTCGGATATATGGCACCTTAATAATGCCCATTCTACTGCCTGACCATGTCGACCACGTCAGCAATATAAACGACAATTCCTTCACCATATCCCTGCATCAACTGCTATCAACCATTAATTAATATTATATTTCATATAAATATAGGTAATATTAAGTAACTTGATTCAATGACGACAAATATAAACATTTTAGCTGAAACTTAAATTTACAAAAGAGATGTGTGAGAATGTAAAACTTACCTCTTTCATGCTCTTAACTTCTAATAAGATGAAATAAATATTTGTTACATTCATTTACCTGTTGCGATCACTCATTTTGACCACTAATATGAAGTAAGCTTAAATAAGCTAAAACAACCCACTTATAACCATTAATCTAAAGCGATCACTGATTTTGACCTGTTGCAAACCCACTTATAAGTTATAACCCCTAATCCGCGGCCTCAAGTATCAATTTAGAGAAGCAACCAAAAAATGCAACTAATTTCGGTTAGACATAGATATGATATTGGCTGATTAATCATTATCAAAATTTAAATGTATGGTGTTTGCGTATGGGCTACCAGATCAGATGTATCTAAGTTAGTGTTTTCCTTAACGACAACCTACATACATAAATAGGCTTTTACATGTTTAATCTGCTTATAATATAGGTTTAAAACTATAAGTATACCTATAACTTAAGTGTGGTCGTGTAGAAGTAATTTCTCTACATGAACTAAATGTGTCGCATCCAGGTTAATATAAATATTTGAATCTTGTGTTTGAGCATTGTTTAAGATAATCCAAACATGATATAGAATCTTGTGGCAGTTAACATCTATCATTAAACAGAAAAGTGTCAATCATTTCTCCTTAAACCGTGAGACTGACCTAATACCCTGCTCAGTTATCGATTTCATGATCATCTCTTGGAATTTCTATTTCAAACCTAAATGAAACATATCTGTAAAAGGTGAAACAGGTCTGTGTCACACATATTATTTTCATCCCTAAATGAGTTTACACCTATCAATACCAAGGAAGACTATATTTGTAAATCGCCATTAAGAGGTTGTCAATTATTTATTACCTGTATCACTTTCAAGTATCGATACCTCATCATCATCACTTCTTTTTCTGTCGGTGAAAACTCTTAAATGACCACTAAATAAGTAACAAACTAATCAATTATTTCCTGTAAGAACATAAAATATACACAATAAAAAAAAAGAACCTTTTTATAACACTAAAAAAAGGGGGTAAAAGCATGAGATAAGAGACAGTTACCTGAGGCTACCGGAATCCATGGCACACCACCGCTGCCAACTCCGCCACTTCTGCCTCTCATCGGATCTAACAAATCGAGGTTAGATCTAATCACATGAAAAAAAGTGTCTATGTGAGTGGAAGGTTTGGGATTAGACGGTCCTTAATCTTGATTATGATTTGGGATTAGGGATATGTTTTGGAGTTTGGATTATCTGACTATAATGTACCTAACTTTAGCTTTGAGAATCTATTTCTTTTGCTTCATGAAGCCACACAGTTTCTTGCAGCCTCGGTTTCCTGTAAATTCCTTAGAAAGTTATAATACCTATAACTTGATGTGAGCTACTAAAACTTACCATAACCAAGTTCAATTTAGAAATTAAGCATATGGCATACCTCGCCTAAAAAATACCACACAAATATACCTCGCCTGAAAAATAAGAATATATATATAATCAAAAACAAACTTTCTCCCAAAAAAAGAAAAAAAGAAAAAAAGAAAATCCTGTAAAAACACATACCTTCAAGCACTAACCATTTTTCTTCCACATAATTATTCAGACTCATCTTAGAGAAATGACTATATTGTGTTGTTGTTAAAATTATAAAAGAATAACATATTAAGAATATTTCCCCTTGTGTAGAGCTTGAAATGAAATCAAAAAATTTAACCTAAATCGACCGTAAATAATTGATACAAAAAACGGAAAAGTGAGATGAGTTGAGGATTGTTCATCTTCTATATATGATTTTTGTATGATTTTTTGTTAGTGGGATTTACAAGAGATGGGAGAAGCTTCAAGAGAAAAACACAAAAAACAACACCCCTGATCTTTTTATATGATTTGAAATATCGATTCATGGAACAATGATAAATCTTGTAAATGAACTCGTCGATTCTCCCTTCATGCGACCCTTTTTTTATTAGTGTGTGTGTGTTTTTCTTTGGTTTTTAGATGGAGAAGAATGTGTGGGAGAGGAGGAAGGAGAAAGGCAGAGAAGTGTGTGGAAGTGTGTGGAAATGGTTAATATGATAGTACGCTACAGTAGCTGGTTAAACTTAACGTCGTTGAACAGTTTGCTACAGTGGGAAACCACTGTAGAAAATCACTCACACATTTTTTTTAGCCAATAACAATAAGGCAACACATGTATTATAACCAATCACAAAGTGCCACACCACTAACACTGTTACAATAGTGAAAACCGTTTGTTTGATAATTAGTATATAGATATAATATGAGTTCGGAGGTGTGGAGTACACGTTTGTATAACCTATTAACTTGATTTCAAGTACAATAATGGTAAAGGTTGTGAATGTATATCAAGGAGTAAAGACCTTGGATGTTTTCTATAGTGACATAAATTATTCGTCACAATAGTGTTGCAATGGTTCAAAGATTTGGTTATTCGTGTTAGTGACAGAAACTGGTCGTCGCTAATTGATATATATCTTCAATGAGCTGCAGTTAGTGACAGTTTTAACTGTCACAATTTTGCTGCAGAAAGTAATTGAAGAGTTATAACCATTTATTAAAAGGTGTGACTTTTCACCAAGAGACACAATTTTTCCCAAAAACCACCATCTTATATATTATATATAGACATCATTTTGGTCTTACATTAAGAAGATGAATAATCATAGAACACAAACATCAAATTCTCCATGTTTCTTTCTCTTTCGCTTAAATTTGAGTGTTCATTTTGTCTTTATCTCTATACAAATTTTTGTAACCCAAGGCAATTAATCGTAGAAATATCGTACGTAAAAGTGAACTTTACACGATTCAAGAATTTATCCGAAAATCATTTGATTATCAAGACCCTTCATACCAACAAACTGATACAATATTTCTATAGTGATAATCAGGGGCGGAGCCAAAAAAAATTTCTCGAGGGGGCACACTTGATAATTTCTAGAAACTACACTACAAATTGGTACTTGATGGGGCAAAATTACAAAAAAAATCATGATATTTTAGAAAATTTACACAACAATTTTTTTCGCAAAGGGGGCACATGACCCTTGTGACTCCCTAAATCCGCCCATGGTGATAATCATGGTTAACGATTATATGAAAGAGATTCTAGAATCTTTGGATTAAAAGATTGGAGAAGTATTTCATATTGATAATTATGATCGTGTACTTGGAAAGACAAGTTTGAAAGGATCTTGGGAGATAGGCATAAAAAGTGTAATCATCTGGACTGGTAGAAGGCATCTAAAAATTGGAGGACGATGTACACTTGATGCAACAGTGAACAAGGAGGGACTTGGTCTCATCATACTTACGGCCTTACGGGTACACATGAAATTCTGTTCATCTTTTAAATTGGTCATGATATCGACGAGTTTAAATTGCATGACACTTATGTTGATATTGTTAACATGGTAAGATTATGTGTTCAATTTGCATAAGATTATGTATGTGTACTATATAAGAACTCTTTAATTGATGATATAGAACCAAGAAGATATAATCATAACAATATCTTATGTTAATAAAGTAAACATGTAGGCTTGCACGCATGAGATTTTGATAATCGTTAATTTAGTATCATGCATGTGGATATAAGAATACAAATTTACATGGTTGCTTTGCATGATGAAATCTGTATCTATTAACATTGAATTGGTGTCTTGGGGCCGGGGAACTTCCGTGCTTGCGGTTACGTTTCCCGCGAAGATCATCAAGGCATATAAATGAAAGTTTAGCATGTGATATAACATGGAAAATTAATGTGTTTAATTTCATGAGCAATTTCCTTAAATGAATCGGAAGTTGATTAAAATTTTGGTTGGACATGTTAGTTCTAATAGATTAGAACACATGAAAATTTATCAATATCTGCGTGTCTTTATAAAATTGTGTGCGTGAAACTTTGATTCATTCTACAATTGCATGAGAATTGGTTAATTAACAATCAATGTGGAAAACTAGAAGCGGGGGTTGAATAGTTTTACCAATTAAAACTTCATTTTAATCTATTTAGATCGACTTATGTCAATCTATTTGGATGCGTGTGTTGGATGTTGATAAACAAGCATATAAAGGTAAGTAATGAAAAGATAAGAGTAAAAGACAAAACCACAACACAGTATTTATAGTGGTTCGCCACAAGGACACCTTCCTTGCCCTCATCCACCCCCGAGTCACCTACTCGAGTTCGTAATCACCACACCAATCTCCTTATGGCGGAGAAGCCTTCACAACATCGCCTACCCTTTTCCCGGTGCTAGGCTAACCACCGGGTTCTTTCACCCAAGGTGAACCACACCTACACAACGTCAGCTTACCCTTTATAAGGTACTAGGCTAAGTACCTAGTTCTTTCACCCAAGGTGAACTACACCTTCACAACGTCAGCTACCCTTTATTAGGTACTAGGCTAAGCACCTAGTTCTATTGCAATGGAGGAACTACTACCATACTACACCAACGATCGATCCCAAAGGAGATCTACTCCTTTATAACATCATCAAGGATATCAATATCCTTGATCTAATACTAGTCTATCTTGTACATCAAACACACCATATCGAATGTACATCTAAGGTACCTTTCACTAATACCTTTGACTAGATCTACAAGACATCTTTCACTAATGTCTTGTGTCTTCACTCTAAGCACCTTTCACTAATGCTTCTTTGTCTTTACTTCTAAGCACCCTTCACTAATGCTTCTTGTCTTGACTTCTAAGCACCTACCACAAGTGCTTATCCTATAGATGATAGATACCTTCACTAATATCTTCGCCTTGACACTCGAGACATCTTTCACTAATGTCTTCAACACTACACACTTTCAAGAAAGAAAGAGATCATCAACAAGAGGACTTGAATAGCCTTGATGATGAGGAAGCATGGCAACTCATGGACTCGAGCTTGCTCGACTTCAAAGGTGGTGATCTTGCTTTAAGAGGAACCTAGAAGATCACAAAAACAAAACTACAAACATAGATATCTTGGATCTAAGGTTAGTAGATTTAACTCGTGGGAGAAAGTGTGTTAGAAAGGGTGAGAAACAATGAAGAAATGGCTCACTATTTATAGAGGAAAAACCTCATGCTCCCCGGATCCCACGGATCCCTACCACAAGAGATCCGCTAGCAAAGCTGGGATCCGTGGTACGCCCTCTTCGCCCACGGGTATTTTTGGTTATGGGTCATGGGTCATGGGTCATGGGTTGATCCATGGTTTCTTTCTAGATTCAATGTATCTTAAGGATACAATGAACTTGGTTAAGTGGTATAAGTAAAACCATGGGTTACTGGTCAAAACCATTTGCTAGTTTTTACCTATTTAGTATATACTTGTTTTTACCCATTTTAGTATATACTTGTTTTTACCCATTTTAGTGTATACTTAGTTAAGTATATGTTATCCCAATATGTAAACACTAGTTGTTATACATATGTATATCTAAAGCATAAAATCACTTATACTAGTTTTAGTGTTTTATGTGAAAGCGTAAGTGTGTTAGAAAACTATTAGTTCAAACCATTTACGTATTTTATTTGTTTCGTTAAAGTGATCTTACTTTGTTATCGACAAAACTTTAGAAGATCGTAAAATAAAAATAAACGCTTTTACTGCTTATTTGTATTAACAATCTCCCTTTTGTTGATGACAAAACATAAGATTATTTTAAGGAAAAGCTAAAATTGTAAGAGTTTGAATTTGTAGTTTTTACTTTCTCCCCTTTGTCGAAATAAAAGAGCTTTGAAAGAAAGCAACACTTTGTTTTTAAAAAATGTGAGAATTAGAAAAAATTAAGAAATAAAGAAAGTAACGGAAAGGATCTCGTCGTTACTCCCCTCGACGAGTCCATCCCTGGCAAGTAAGGCGTAAGAAAGTAATGATAATCTAGTTCTATTGCAAATTTTGCAAAAGTTTACGCCTATGCGACGGTGTGCTCCCCCTAGATGATTGCAATTTTGCAACGGAAGTCATGAAATATAAATCTAAGATTGCAAGTAATTTTGTAATGTATTGTTTTGACACCAAGCTCCCCTTAGCTTTAGGGTGTCAAATTCTTCATGTGTTAATTGAATAACTACAAAACAAAGGTTAGAAAACAAGTATAATTCACAATTTTCGCAAATGTGGTCCAAGTTAGTTAGGAAAATAGTTTCTCTCTCACGGATCCCACGGTTCCTCCTAGTAGGGATCCGTCTAGGCAATCGAGGATTCTGCCTCGCCGATGAATAAAATCAAAGAAAGGTGATATAACAAGTAATGTTATCACTAAGATGAGATATGAATACAAGGTAATCATATGCTCAGAAAAATAACAAGTAGCATGTAATTCCATTTAATAAAACAAGAGTTATGATATACATGACTCTAAAAATAAGAAAATAAACAATACATGACTAGGAATTTCTAGACTAGCTAACTCTTGATGCTAGGACACCACTAAAATCTTCTAGCTCAAGTTTTGTTTAGGTTTAACCATGTCGAAACGTTCGAGGAGATGATAGAACATGAAACGTTGGTCTTCTCGTACTTCATGTATCAAACTTTCAACATGTTGACAATGATAGCAATCTTTGTCATGGCTAGGTAGTGGTGGTGGAAGAAATAAAATGGCTTGATGCGAAGGATCAAGTGAAGCTTGCGGAGCTTCAAATGATGGAGGAATTGGTGGAGGTGCATTTGAGAATGACTCAACCAAGAATGATGGTGGTGGTAGAAAGTGTCAACTTCCATATGGTCGGGTGGTCGACTTTGATGATTTCTCATAATCCAAATGGGATTATATGATGGAAACGAAAAGGAAGCCGGAGCAAGTGTTGACTCAACACCTTGATTTTGAACCATTATTCCTCCTAACGAGGAGAATGTTGTCACGGCGCGGATGAGACGGCCTAGAGGCAAGTCATCTAAATTGTAGAGGTGTGGTGATGATAGTGGGGATGTAAATGAAATAGCTCTAGGAACCAATGGTGATGGTTTAGTGGAGATAATATTGCTTGGCCTAGGAGGTATGGTGGTGTTTGGCATTGGTAGTTTTGTGGGTACTATCCTTTTGGGAATTGGTTTGATTGGATGATGAAGAATTCTATCATTTGTTGGCTTGATGGGAGATGATTCGGTTGATGAGATTTCGTATAACACGAGCCTTTTCATGGGTGGTTCTTTGGTGGATAAGTTACTACTGGGGTTTTCCTCATGATGAGATGATTTCAAGAGGTTGCAAGAGCTGAAAGTTAGGATGAGAGTGATGACTATGGAGGTCCCAACAAGGTGGTTTATAAACTAAGAGATTTGGAAAGTGCATTTAAGCTTTAAGCCACTAGATTCATTGAATGTGATGATTGACATGCACAAGAGTCAACTTCAAAGGTTGACTGATCTAGGAACTCATTTAAGATGAGATGGAGTGTTCGAGTTAGGAAGATGAGTTGAAATGATTGTTTTAGCAAGATTTGACCTATACCGTCATCCGGATCCCACTTCCTCCTCGTAGGGATCCGTCTAGGCTAATCCTAGGGATCCGCCTCTCGCCAGCCATGAAAGAGTGGAAATGATGTTTCAAGATCTAAGACCTATATCATCTTGAGTGTTTCAGTCCTCCCAGTGTTTTAAATGAAGGGATGCTTGAGTACTTGAAGGTAATGAATGATGTAGCTAATGATTGTCATTTATGGAAGGATTTGGATCTTTCAAGAGTACCAATGGATGAGCAAGGATGACACTAAAGATTTAGAGTGTCAATTGAAAATAAATGATCCTAGAGATCAGGTTGTGTCTTAGGATAGTGTTTTGGAAAATATCCTAGAAGCTTTGAGATGGGAAAACTAGATTTTGATCAACTTTGATAAATTTTGAGGTGAGGATGATTAATGAGCAATTTTGCCATAATCGAAAGATTTCTAAGGCTAGATGTACTACACACTAAATCTTGAAAATTGGATTCTATATATAATATTACATATGCGACGCGTCACCTTATGTTTTGTGACGATAGCCGTGTCGCCGCTCATTAGGGTTTCGTCTTGGCCATATTAGACTTGCGACGGCGTCACCTTATGCATGTGACGCTCCTCTTTAGCTTCGGACGCCGTCTGGATTACATCTAGGCCGTCATAGTTGCGACGACCTACTCTTTTATAACTTGACGTCATCACTTGAAAATGGGAGTTTTGGCTTACGTCCGTCACAAAGATCCTCCGACGGCGCCACAATTAACACCGGCCTGATCACCTTATGTTTTCGGCGACTTTGGTGTCTTTGATTCGACTTTGGCCATTTTCTTAGTATAATCGCCTTTCGTCCAAATAAGTGCCATTCCGGCATTTTGCCTTCAAGAGACCTAAAAGTGAAAAGGAACGATATTAAGAAATAACGGATACAAAAGTGATCAAATAAGGCTTAAACGACCCCTCAAAAAGGTACCTTTTAAAACTTTATCAAATATCCCTACATTTGGTATTTGCTTGTCCTCAAGCAAATGTGCTTTAGCCAATTAATTTATAAGTTAGGGTCATGAAACATTCGCTCAAAATGGTCCACAACACATATAAGCCCATAAAAGTCATAACAAGCACGGAAATCACATACTAGCATCTCATGGGGTGTTTTGTAACACCCGAAAATCTTAATGACAAGGAAGACTAATTCGGGTGTTACTTGAATGGAGATCATAGTCAATAATTATATGAAAACGACTCAAAAGAGACGTTTTATTAAAATAGTTATCATTCATCGAAAACTCATAGTTTGTTACAAAATATTGTAAATAGATCAAGTGTTTTTCCCAAAAGAAATGTCATGAGTTTGAAAGAAATGATAACTTTTATGTTTTACACCACCAAATGAGCCTTGCCATGCCCTGTTCCGCACCTTGGTCATAATCTTCACCGACACCGAGATAACATGCTTAAAAAGGTCAACAAAGATGTTGAGTGAAATCCATAGGTTTAAAATAAGTTGAACACAAGTATAAGATCATGATCATTGTTGTAACACCCAGAAAATCTTAATGACGGAAGACTAATTCGGTGTTACTTGAATGGAGATCATAGTCAATAATTATAGAAAACGACTCAAAAGAGACGTTTTATTAAAATAGTTATCATTCATCGAAAACTCATAGTTTGTTACAAAATATTGTAAATAGATCAAGTGTTTTCCCAAAAGAAATGTCATGAGTTTGAAAGAAATGATAACTTTTATGTTTTACACCACCAAATGAGCCTTGCCATGCCCGTTCCGCACCTTGGTCATAATCTTCACTGATTACCGAGATAACATGCTTAAAAGGTCAACAAAGATGTTGAGTGAAATCCATAGGTTTAAAATAAGTTGAACACAAGTATAAGATCATGATCATTGTAAACTAACAATATCATAATGAAAATATCACAGATTATTATGCGCTAAGCTC
>CM040242.1:171725551-171757103 GCA_022545495.1 Chrysanthemum lavandulifolium | reverse complement strand
TGAAAAATTCCATCATACCACCGTTTGAAAAATCCCATTAACCGTTACTAAAGTCAATTACACATGTCAAATGAATTCCATTTGCTTTAGATATATTTTTACATAAGTGGCACTAGAGGTGGCAAAATGGGCAGGCCGGGTGGCATGGGCAACGGGCTAAACAGCCACTAGCCCAACGGGTACGGGCTTAAACGAGCACGGGTTAAACGGGCTTATGTTATACGAACCGGTTTAGAAAAGACTTAAAACGACACAAAAAAATCCTCAAACTTAACACCTCATTTATATTTGAGTAACTAAATATACTATATCTATAAGTTTTTCATTAAAACAATTTAATGTTCGAGAAAAACATGTGTCTATTATGCTAATTTAACTTGTAAATAGACAATATTGTCATTTCAAAAAAAAAGAGTGGCTAAAGGTGCATAAATCTTTTAAAAATTGACAATAAATAACTATATGTAAGTGGGGATCCAGGTGAAGTAAATTAAAATTAGAGAGTGGTGAGTGACCAAAACCACGCATTTGAGATCACAGCGACTTGCGTTAGATGCATTTCTATTCATATAGATGCAACATCTTGAGTTTCGAAAGTTAATTTGATGTATAGATGGTGCAAATTGATTTTCGTGATTTGTACGTAGAGGAACAAAAAATAAAGAGAAATCATGAAATGCATCTAATATATGTATATGCATGTGATTAAAAGCTAGAAAATACACTATGGTGTGTTATAATGCATCTAAGATTAT
Source organism: Chrysanthemum lavandulifolium (assembly GCA_022545495.1). Classification (NCBI taxonomy): domain Eukaryota; kingdom Viridiplantae; phylum Streptophyta; class Magnoliopsida; order Asterales; family Asteraceae; genus Chrysanthemum; species Chrysanthemum lavandulifolium. Next base: position 171,756,348 of record CM040242.1, on the reverse strand, counting down.
AGGGATGCATCTAATTTAGGTCGGTCGTCAGTTTGCGATTATAGTTCTTACCTTATTCCTTCTTTATTTTAAGTAATCTTCTTATTTGATTCTATATATATATCTATATATATATATATATATATATATATATATATATATATATATATATATATATATATATATATATATATATATATATATATATATATATATATATATATATATATATATATATATATATATATATATATATATATATATATATATATATATATATATATATATATATATATATATATATGTGTGTATATATAGGAAGGGATCGGGTGGGTTTTAGCCTTTTAAGTAGGGATGGTGCGGAAATATCACAGTAGCTTTTAAAAAAAAAAAATTCAAAAAATCCGAAAAAATTAAAAAATAAAGAGGATGAAAATATTTAAGAATCATTGAAAAAATTTTAAAAAAAAATCGTTTTCATGATTAAGGTATTGTGATATTAAGGTCGATTTTGACTTTTTACAAAAGTCAAGATCGGATCTTGACTTTGTAAAAAGTCGAATTTGATCTTAATATCACGTAAAGTTTTTTTTTAAATACAAATTGTTAATATCACGCTAACTTTTTTTGATATCACGTTACTTTTTTGTTTTTCTACTAATATTATTAATATCACCGTTCATTTTAAATAAAAAATGTTAATATCAGGTTTCTTTTACTATCGCGGGAACTTTTTCTTTTTAAATATAATTGTTAATATCGCGTATTGCTCGTATGTTTTTTAATAAAATTATTAATATCATTAGTAACATTCATATGTTTCTTAATATCAAGGTTCATTTTACATGTAAAAACATGCTCATGATTGGTTTTATAATATCATCATTTTATAATATCACGGTTTAATAATATCACTTTTAGAACTCGTAATATCGATTAATATCGCGGTGTGACTCATAATCAAGAAAGCATAAAGTGGTCGGAAAATCTGAAAAAATAAAAAAATGAAAGATAATGATAGTAAGGATCGCTCAAAAGGAAAAAAATTAAAAAATCGTTTACATTTATCGATTAATCTGCAGTGAAGTTAAGCGTAATCTTGACTTTCCAATCGAGATCTGAATGGTGATCCGGATACATCGTCATCCATCCGCACTAAAATAAAAATCATGCGATGATCTCTTATATTTATATATATATATATATATATATATATATATATATATATATATATATATATATATATATATATATAACTAAATTGCCTCCTTTAGTTGGCACACTTGTAAATATATTGAAACCCATTTGTGAGAGACAGTCGTAGATGGCCAAAATCTTGATTGGTGGATGAGGTGGTGATAGATGGTCAGAATCTGAAAATTATATTTTGAGAACCTTGAAATTAATGTAAATTAAAGAACAAATTTAATGGTTAAAATACAAGGGTATTTTAGTCAATTCGTTTAAAAAGTTGGTTATTTTGTTCACAATTGAAAAATATTTTGACGAAAGCGACAATTAAAAAAAGACGTTGTGTAACTCGATTAATCTGAAAACATATGTTGCGTATCTTTAATATTCAATCCTTTTACGGTAGCTAGCTTGCTTAATTTGTCTAAATCAAAAACTATTTCATATAAAAATGAATTTAAATGTCAGAAAAGACAAGCCGCATATTTTATAAAGAGTCTAGAATTGTAAAAGGAACTTAACTTTCGTAGTTGACCTAGTTATGAATCTAAATAGTCCCCTAAACCAATCGATTGAATATGTCATTTTTCTCGTGGGATGGGACGCTAAAGATTGTGTCTAATAATATAGTTGTAATTCGTCCTAAAACCGTTTCATCGATCGTTGAGGACGGATTCAATTTCAAGTTATCAGATGCACATCTCTTTTATGAGTATAATGAAAATACAAATACACTGAATGTACAATTTCATTAAAATTAACAAACAAATTAATAAGATAATATATTTCTTTTGGAAATATTAATGAACCAACTAAACAAGATATGTATTTATGTGACATCAAATTTCGATATTTTAACAAAAAGTTGCAATAATAAAAAGATAATCAAATATTGTTCTTTTTTTGAGGCCCCGCTCCAATCATCTAGTTGAAGGGTGGTTTTATTATTTGTGTATTGTGTACAACGAGTGTTGGAAAACAGCGCGATCGTGCAGTGATTCTTTTATAGATGAATTTGGGCCAGTGAATGGCCGGAAAATTTGTTTGGACCGGCTTTAAATACAATTTAAAACTTGGGAACTATTTTCGCATTTCCTGAAGAACTTATATTTGAATAACTATAACTAAAGCTTTTAGGACTATTTTGCCAAATTTCTATAGATAGGTACTAATTCTACGGAACTTAATTTATGTGACATTTAGACCTTAGGGACTATTTTTGTCAAATTGCTAAAGATAGCAATTAATGCTTTCGACTTGCTGTATGACAACTGAGCCATAAGGGGCTATTTTCTTAGAATTGTCGAGCATTTGCATTTAATGCATTGCATTTAATGCCTAATTATTCTCTACTTGTTTGGGTTGCACTATGTACGCTGTTTAGTATAGAGATATAATTTGGTTTTCCTTGGTAATAAATTGATGCTGTTATAGTTTAGCTCAACAAGTTGGAAAAAATATTTCTAATTTTTTTCTGGAAGGTAGTTCTTCTACACGTCTATCAATTCAAAGGCACCTATTAGGCTGTATAATATTGATGTAGCTTTATTCGTTAGCATGTACAGTAAACACTTTCATTTATTGTGTAAAAGAAATAAAAGTTATTAATGAGGCAAAATGAGAAAATTCATGTACATTGATTCGGACAAACTAGCAATTGTCATTTTAATGGACAATGACGGCCATCGTTGTTAAGATGTAACTTCTGGTTGTTGGAATAATTCAAAAGTAAACCACCGTAACAATTATTGCTACCTCAGTACCTCGTCTCATACTTGGGTTATCCACAATGGGGTGGGGTGAGGTTATATAGTTAATGAAATTGTTTAGATGACAACTCATCATTCAATTGCATTGTGAGGATAGTAGATATATATGAGTTCTTCTTATGTTTGCTCTATGTTTAAACTTCATTCGTGGGACAACTTTTTAATACCCATTAGTTTTTTAAGAAAAACTTTCATGTTTCTCTCTCTATAAAATGTAGAAGAAAAATATTTGTTGGGTTCAATGGATTGTGGAGAATTAATGTAAAATTATTGTATGCATAAATGGCATTATATTATACTCAAAATAACTGAATGGATTAGAGATGTTCTAAGTATCCAGTTTAACTTTTCACAATCTAACTTACTCAATTTTGACTTAATTTTTTTTATGTTATATAATTCTTTATGTAAAATATATGAATGGATTGAATTTTAAATGTATTTTCATTGATATAACTTTCATTAATTATTATATAACACATATAAAAATATTTAAGATTAAAGGTGAACAAGAAAGACTCAAAAAAATCAAATTGAACACTTATCATGAGGCGTAGTGAGTAGTAGTTCTATTTTATGAGAACGATAACGATATAAGTGTTGTTAGCGCACGATTGAATGAAACAAGGACTTGAAGCCATACAATTTTTTTTTTTTAACATTAAAATATATAAAACAAAGGCTGAAACCAAACATTACAAAGCATTACTCCTCGGCTCCTCGCTATGAAGGTAATTTCATAAAGAAAGTCATCAAGTCAAATGAAATATACATCAGAACATAAGGAACTTTTGCAACCTGATAAGCCGTGAAGTTACATGCACGAGGAGTCCAACACAATTGAAAATTCATTTGAGATTTCCAATATTGAATATCTAAAACCAAAGCAGCTAAAGCCCAGGGTGGCGCATCTTCTATAGTAGCAAGCGAAATTGCCGATTGAGAATCAAATTCAATAATAGTTTAATTTCATCCGTTTGTAGCAGCAAAGATGCAAGTTGATCGAATGGCACACAACTCAACGACAAGAACATATTAACTATAACACTTTGCATCCCAAACATTGAAGCAAAGAGCCATTAGAATTACGAGTAGCAATCTTAATAGCGTATATGAGTCTATAAAGGAAGCATAACAGTTAAGATGCACGAGATTTGAATCGGGGGGATCCGCTTACGTGAACGTTCATGCGAGATGCCATTTGTAGCCGACATAGTAGTGGTATCAGAAGAAACAATACAATTAACCAATACCATATATGGCCTTCTTTTTTTTGTATATTTCTCGATTTTTATAACCATACGAATGTCGACCGGTGAGATAAAAAAACTCAAAAAACCAAATTAAATCGAAAATCGAAATTCGAAAATATCCAAATCAAGGTAACCTGCCCGGAGCAAAAATCGATAGATCGATTTTCAATCTTTCCAAAATCAATGTGTAAAAAAAATAATCATATTTTAAAACTAGCCTTGGGCTTAGGAGAGAGTATAAACTATTTTGACCTTTGAACTTGAGGATATGCATGTTTGGTTGAAATAATATGTCGATATGTATTCAATAGTGTTTATCATATGTGTGTTTGACGGGGCATGATAATAGATGTTTGAGTGTGTTTTGAGGTGTGCGTGCATAAATTATGATAACATTATTTGTTTTAAAACTGATAGAAAGCGAATAGTAGTAGACATGCAACTCTTAGGTCAAGAAAGATTTGTTTGGCTAATTCTGCAGAGCACAAAATAAATGGTCAAAAATCCGAAATAACCGAAAACCAAACAAAATTCGATTAAAAACTTGAAAAAAGAATTGACAAAACCCAAATAACTTCCCTCGTGGGTTTTGACCAAATATTTTGGTTTAAGGTTATGGTTTAGGCTAGAATTTGACACGTATCGAACCGTTCATATATTCAGACACAAGTTCATTTTATTGTGTAAGTTTTAACTTAGGGTTTTGCTAACATGTCCTCAATGGTCATATGTTAAAGTGCATTAAATGAACATATGTTCTTTTTAAATCAAAAAACGTATTTAATGACCTATAATTGCGGTTAAAATTATATATATATACATATATATATATATATATATATATATATATATATATATATATATATATATATATATACATATACTACTTATAATGCACGAAGGCACCTCATTCTTAATTTTAAGGCGTACAAGAAATTAAGCATGGTTTACAAACACTTTAATGCACCCAATTTCGAATTACAACAAAGTAAGCATATTGTACAACAAAATAAAGCGTGGTGTCATTTTAAGACCAAAATTTTATCAAACAACATTAATGCTATTAAAACACCTTCACCAAATATTACAACCATTTAAGCACAATGTACAATAAGCTTTGCAACCAATTTTCGGTTACAACAAAATAAGCATAAGTGTACAACAAAATAAGCATGATGTAATTTTGGACTTATTTTCGGACTTACAACATTAATGTTATTAAAGTGGTCAATGTTATTAATGACTATAATGACTACTACTTACAAGAAAAGAAACATAGTGTGCATCACTTTAATGCACATAATTTTCAGACGTACAATGCAAGAAGCATAGTGTACAACAAAACACCACATTAATACTATTTAATGTTGTCAATGATTAACTGGTTAATAAATACAATTAATATAGTTATTAAAACACTCTTACATAAAAATACAAATTATCAAGCATATTGTACAACCAAATAAAACACAATTCATGCATTAAATTTCACTACTACAAATAATAAAGCACATTATACAAATATTCAAGCCGAATAGGCAATGCGCCAAATGTGTGAGCCCGAAGTAGCGGACCAACGCAGACTCGAGCCGAAAGACCGCACGCCCGGCAGGGTTCGAGCGAAACCGAGCAGAACCTGGCTATCTGAAATTCTTAATATCGGTAAATTTATTGTTAACAAGAATATAATAAACTAAAATACATTATTTATCGAAATTTTTATTTCATGTACCCATGCATGTGTGGTATGCACTATAGTATATATATATATATATATATATATATATATATATATATATATATATATATATATATATATATATATATATATATATATATATATATATATATATATATATATATATATATATATATATATAGGGGAGGGATATTGTAAGAACTTTCTTAAAGTTATAAAATAATAACTTTGAACCATTAGATCACTTAATTGATACAGCGGTACAACCGTACTATTGGCTGATCTGACGATACAACTGATACATTAATTGTTTCATTTACATTAATTGTTTCAATTACCATGTACACACAGCTCGTATACAACTGATACAACCACTAAAAAATCAAAATGTACAACCAACAACCGAACCATACACAACTGATACAATGATACAACCTACAACTGAACCCATACACAACCACGAGAATGTGTCATCTGCTACAACATAACCCGTACACAGCCTACAACATAACCCGTACACAACCACAAGAAGGCATCACCTGCTACAACCGAACCTGTACAACCAAACCCGTACACAACCTGCAACTAAACCCGTACACAAACACGATTGTATCACCTGCTACAAAACTCAAAATCTATACCGAACATGTACACAACCACAAGAATGTATCACCTGCTAAAACCGAACGCAGATCAAAACCGAAGACAGATTGAAAACCATTCGACCAACTGTAATACTAGTAGATCCCAACTGTAATAATCTTATCTGTCATCTCTTGAAAACCATTCCAGTAGCTTATTTTCAAAAAATAAATAACCCTATCAGTATCCCCTTGAATAGTGGCAGTTAAGATCCCAACTGTAATAGATGGCGGCGGCGGTTAGGGTTTCGATCTACACACATAAGATCTAAAATGATTCACATGAAAAACGAACCCATATGTATCAATGGTATCTTTCATAGCTATGATTTCTTGTTATGAAAAATAGATCTAAAACGATCCCATATGTGATACATCAGATATGTGACACGAAGCTTCATGGATTGCAGTTTGGTGGCGGCGACTACATCTGACAGTGGCTGCAACTAGATCTTCGTGTTTCAATTGGGTAGCGGCGTGATTGGGTTACTGTGATGATTTTTCGGTTATTGTGTCGATTGGGCAGCGTCGTATGGTGATGATGGATGGTTTTGGGGCGTATGGATGGTTTCAAAATAGCATATAAATGGTGATGAGGATATTCAGTAGAGAAGTAGGCAAAAGTAAAAACACCATATCTAATCTTGAGGTGTTATTTTCATACCTAAATGCCCTTTTAATTTATTTTGCTACTTATTTTCATACTAAATTGTTTAAAATCTTTAAATTCTACATGTCAAGCATTGATTGGTTCTTATTTTTATAACTTTAAGAAAGTTCTTATTAGATCCCAATTATATATGCCTTGGCCGGATTATGTCTCTTATTAATTTTTTCTTTGATATTTCACTCATAAACTTGCATCAATGTAGCATATAATGGTTTTGTAATCATGTTAAGTAATTGTTTGTACAATTATTAACAAAAAATGGGTTTGAGTGCTTAAATTCATACCAACTAGGGTACGTTTGAATACACATTCTTCCTATTAAGGTTGTCATTATGTTATAGCTTGGCCTAAGACCTTTTACTTTGAATGCTACATGTTGAAGAATAATATTTTTCTTATTAATTTAGGTGTGCAACTTTCTTGAATTGTTTTGGAGCAGCGTACTTTCATTCCAAATTCGATTGTAAGTTCCACAATCTTTTCCTTAAATTGTACTAATGTGTGTTTTTTGTGTGGAAATTTGTAGTTCTTCTCGGTTAAGATGAGTGAAGGTAGCCTAAGTATTTCTCTTTTTTAATTTTTTGTTTGATATTTCACTCATGAACTTGCATCAAGGTATCATATAATGGTTTTGACACCTTCTTAGTTGGAGTTTATTTAACACCTACAAGAAATTTTTATGGAGTTATAGTTATAGAGTATAGTTGATAATTCTATACTGATATGCTTATGTTTCGTTAAGCTATGTTTGTTAGCGCAGATTGAATTTTATATATGGTTAATTATGATGGTATCTTCCCTGATTTATGGTCGTCAATGGTTGTGAAAGTAATAGGGAATTAAAGGCAGTAGCAACAGCCTCTCTGGTTTAAATATTCTTGTGATAAAATTAGTAGATTAGGCACTTCAGGTCTCTACCCGAGGAGGATTTGAATGGTTATGTTAGGAGAGACCTACAAGGTAAAAAATGATAATGATGATATGATTTATAGGAGGCTTGATTCATGTTTGGTTATTCCTCCACCTAAAGGCAAGAAGCCGAAAGCTATTATAAAGCTCCTTGGTGGTGCAATTATAGGAGCAGTTCCAAAAATTACGTATAGATCGGTTGTACTTCCTGCAATCATACTTTTCATATTGATTTTGTTTAAGAGCAAAAGAGCGTGTTAAAATTTATCGTCGTTATTTTTGTAGATGTACTAATCTACTTGGGCTATTGGCAAATGAAGGATATCTTATTATATCCGTACCATATAACGTGACGGCTGATCACTCACAAGCTGCTAGAGAAGTTTTTGAGAGGTTCTATTCCTGCTTGTACTGGAGTTTGATGATCATAAAGTGGCGACATGTTATTAATTTATCAAAATTCTTATTTTATGTGTAATTTTGTTATGTTGTTTTTTTAAGAAAATGTCTGATGCAATTGGATACAAGTTATTTCCAAATCACGTTAACTCATTTACTTGATCAATTATAAAGAAGTTATATATCTCATAATATGTAGAGTTTTATGATGCAGGGGATATCAGCGAGTTGGTGAAAATATAATAAAAGGAGTACCAGATATGCACGAAGCGATAGATGACATTTCTACCTTTAATCTGCAAAATATGCAATATACCTTATTCTGTTATGAATCAATCTACTATTTATATTTTAAGATCTCAAGAGTTTTAAGGGAGAATGTAATAGAAACGAGTATCTTATCAATCTCATTAATTCACATATGCACGTTTACTTTTCTTATGAGGTTACTACTGCTCTACGTATTACTGATGGTGCACTGGTCGTTGTTGATTGTATAGAGGGTGTTTGCGTGCAGACAGAAACTGTTCTTTGTCAAGCCCTTGGTGAAAGGATTCATCCTGTCTTGACTGTCAACAAGATGGACAGATGTTTCCTTGAACTTCAGGTTGACGGTGAAGAAGCTTATGAAACATTCCAAAGAGTTATTGAAAATGCTAATATCATTATGGTTACTTATGAGGACCCACTTCTTGGCGATGTCATGGTTTACCCCAGTAAGTCTTGTTGCCTTTTCATTTGGGTTGCACAGTTGGGCTTTACTTTGACCAATTTCACAAAAATGTATCTTGGCAAGTATGGTGTTAACGAGTCTAAGATGATGGAGCGACTGGGGTAAGAACTTTTGACCCGAAAACAAAAAGTGAACCAAACAAAACACTGAAGCTGCTACTTGTAAACGTGGGTTTTTTCAGTTTTGTTATGAACCAGTCAAGCAGATTATCAACACTTGCATGGATGACAATAAAGATAAATTATGGCCCATGTTGGCAAAGCTTGATGTGACTATGAAGTCTAAAGAAAAAGAGTTGATGGGTAAACCATTGATGAAGCGTGTCATGCAAAATTGGCTTCCTGCTGCTAGGGCTTTACTTGAAATTATGATCTTTCATCTGCCTTTGCCTCATACTGCTCAAAGACACTGTGTTGAGAACTTATGTGAGGGTTCATTGGATGATGCTTATGCCAATGCTATCAGAAATTGTGATCCCGATGGTCCCCTTATTCTATATGTGTCAAAAATGATTCCTGAATCTGATAAAGGTAGATTCTCCGCTTTTGGTCATGTGTTTGCTGGTAAGGTTTCAAATGGTATGAAGGTTAGGATAATGGGTCCCAACTATGTTCCTGGTGAAAAGAAAGATCTCTATGTGAATAGTGTTCAAAGAAGCTATTATCGGATGGGAAGAAGCAAGAGAGGTTGAGGATGTTCCTTTCGAGGATCTGTTGTGATATATGTTAGAGGTGGTTCCATGGCAAGTGCATGCTGATTACTCCGCAAAGGTGAAACATCAAACAATACAAATGTCCTTCGATTAAACAACAAGAGAGCACATCCATAACATGTATATGTTCTTCCTTAACCATTTATATTCCTTCATGAATTTTTCTTATATTTTCTCAAGTGTATACCAAGCTCTTACAATAGAGATTGTAGTTTAATATCAATAAAATATCTTAGTGACTAAACTTCTTGACTAATTGCTGATTAGCATCAACATTCTTTATTGTGAATGATTTTTATGCCACCATATATTAATTTAATTATGTTCATTAACAGTATAATATTTTGAAGATCCGAAAGGTTTATGATACTTTTTTGGCTGAATGTTGAATTTTGAACCTTCTGATGAGCTTATGGAGATACCATCTAGAGTTACAAGGTCTAGACAAAATTCGAAGGAAGATAATAATAATGTGGTTTAAAAAATGTGGCTCTAGAAAAACAACAACAACAACAACAACAAATGATCACCAAAAAACGAATAATACTAAGATGGAAGTTCTTTTAACAGGAAACACATATTACAGTAAATATAAAAAAAGACTATGATGATTTTTATGAACTGTTAGATGGCGCTGGACATATTACAGGTGTTGATGCTACAAAGTTTACAAAATGTTTACCTTAAATAGACATAAATAAACCGAAAAACAAGTTAGTGGCATCAATACTTTGCATTTTTATTTCTGTAGATACTAACTGCGAAAAGAAAGTTATATTGATGTTGAAGAAAAATAAGTTAGCAGCACAGTTTTTGATAGAACATAGGAAGAATTATGTTGAACCTAACCGTACCACAGGAGAGGAGAGGGACAACATTGAACATGCAGTAAGATTTAAAAGCTATCCTTTATTTGAATTATGATATAGTTTGTTCCCAAAAGGAGGTCGTTATATGATATAAGACTTGCAGGTTAATATTTTTGTTAAATCTTGAAAAGATGACATCGCTGTTCTCAAGACTAGCATTACGGATGAAGAAGTGAACTCAAAGGGTTGGCTTGGTGGCATTAGGGGTGACAATGCTAATGCTCTATTGCACATTTACGTGGAGTGGTATATATATAGCTTTTCTCGCCATTTTATCCATATTTGGACGTGGTTTGCATTTTGAAACGGTTATGTGATAATCATCTGTGATAAAAAGTGTTGTAGGTGATAGTTTTTGGATTTGCTATTTTGTTGCTTGAAGTTGTAACAAATAGTTACACTTCCTCCAAACACTATAATCTGGTTATTCGGCCTAAAGACAATCATTTACAAAGTGAATATTAGAACACTTCTTAAAGTGCCATTTTTTTTCTTTCCATTACATTTATGTTTCTTTCATTTCAGGTTTGGATCATAAGTGAAAAGCTTAACTCAGTGACATCACAATTTAACTTAGAGAGTTAGAGCTGTGTGCTTTCAAGAGGCTAATAATCGAGCTAAGCCTAGAAGAAACCAAAATGATATACCAATGTATCTCAGTTAGCAACAGTCTTGAGTCAATGGAAGCAATAAGTTCAGAGACCAGAGATCATGGTGAAATCCTAGCCGATCCCATGAAAGTTCGGAAACAACTTTTAGATGATGAAACACGTGCTCTTGAGGTATTTTATCATCACTATTTGTTTTATAAATTCGATGTTGTTAGAGGTGGGAATTCAAACCCTTTAACTTACCAATGGGTTGATTTGGGTTATGTTGTAGGAGTGTATATCTAATGGGTGAGATGGGGAAATTAAAAAATTTGACCAGATCCTGTTCTTACTTACATTCAGAATCTGATTGAGTCTAAAACTTTAGACTTATAAGATATAATGATTATGGAACATTATAGCACATTATGACATAAAGGATGGCGATATGGTAGATTATATTCAAAATTCTTTGCTCTCGAATGAATCAGAATTACACGGGCGTCAACTCAAGGTCCTAACTATATATGTTATACCCAGTTCGATGTATTTACAAATTTGGTTTATGAATTCTCATTTGTAGATTTTGATCGATGCAGGTTGGTGCTAAAAGAAACAATGTTCCTATGTTGAATAAATTAAGAGCGAGGCGTCCGAGACGATATGGATTTCGCTCACGAAGGCCTTACATGCTTGCCCCTCCAAATTTCCCTCCATATGGCTACAAGTACGTATCAGTTTTTTTTTTTATTTATGTGTTTTTTACGACCAATGATATAGACCGAAACTGTGTAAAACTATTTGCTGGAACATATATTCTTGGGGTGTCCAAGTCAGGTTCTATTTTAATTATTCAGTTTGATTATAATCATAGTTTGTTTTGAACGGAAATTGTATACGACCGTGCAATGAGATGTTCAAATCAGACCCTATTCGAAAGACTCCCACGGTATGTGTTTGCTAATGTGTTGTCCCTTTCCCAAAATCAAGTGCTCATTGTATACAATAGTGAAAATTTAAGTGTGTATAGTTGTTTTTATATAAGTCAATTTCGAGTCTGTTGATAGATGATGTAGTCGATTCGGATTGTGTCCTTTATCTCAAACAAACCAAATCAATAAAGTTAGCTAACCGTGGGAATGGGTCAAACGGATTGCAAGTTGCCTGAAGTCTAATATCAATGCAAATAATTTCCTTAAGCAATTTTATTCCTAAATTTTAGATTATAACTGTAATGATATTCATTTTGTAAATATATGTCATGAACTAATCTTCCATACAGGTATTAGAAAGTTGGAAGAAATAGCTTCTGTGGGTCAACCTAACTCAACCCGGGCTGGTTTGACCCATACTAAAAGTTTTTGTGTTTTTGTCAATTTAGCATCCCAGGTAATTCAGTCGTATGGTTCTTCATTATCCGCATATGGACTTTTTTTGCAAGGATCGTACTAAGTACAAATGATCGATTTTATGCAATCATTAAACCACTGTATGATGAACTTAGACCAGACTCTTGGCTTTGAGTGCATATATTTTCCTGGTACTTTAGTGGTTTTCTAGGTTACTTACGATAATGATATATCTAACTTCACTTGCACGAGTTCTCTTATTCCCATTAGTATAATGAATAGACCATGATTCATAGCATGCCCATTTAGCAGACCGTATAAGGTGATAGTCTTACATATGTTAACTTCTTAACAATCACAAAGTATAAAATTTCTCTTTATTGTAGTAAATTCTATCAACTGAGATTAATGGCGTTTTTTTATACTTTTCGGGTAGCAATTATGCGTAGTTAACTGATTTCAATATGTGATTTTCACTTATTTACAAAGCCAATGTGGACATATTTATATTCATTATGTACTTATCCTTCTTATGTCCCTTTTCAGTCTTGGACATATCGGAAGTTAACTTCTCCTAAGATGGGGTGAGAAAATATGTACAAAATGTCACTAAAGCACTTTACTCTTCAGTGCACTTCGAGGCAAGTATCATTCTGTGTTCTTGGCACACCAGATTGGACACTTTTTCCTGATGCAAGGAATGTTGCTCAATTAATGAATATCCGTTATTCAGAAGTAAGTCTAATTAGAAATATCATAATATAAGGAATCAAGTACCCTTAATTCCTTAATGCCTTTTCTATTGCCTGTGATAGGTTATGCCAGTTAATCTCGCTGACTTGATCTCAAATGCGAGCTTAGAAGCTATTAACTTTATTAAAATGAGTAGCATTTTGCCACTTGTGAAAACACGTCCTGGATTCTTTTGTGAAGGTTTCATTAAGTTTTGCAGGATTTAATGATACGAATTCAGCATGCTATGGTTTAGGAAGATATAACGGTTGGATTACGGGTCTATGACCAGGAATGGCTTGTGGAAATGCTTCGAATCATCTGTGGTGGGATCAGTTTCATCCAACAACTGCTGTGAACGAGATTTTAGCAGATAATGGTTGGTCCGAAGTGCATACCAACATGTGTTATCCTATGAACATGAAGGAGATGATAGCTTAAAGGTTTAGATGATGTGTTCAAACATTTATACATTGCCGAAATGGCAATTTCTTTATGTAGTGACAAAAAAAGTTGTGTGAACACTTTTCATAGATTATCTAACTCCCAACGTTACATCAATGCATGATATCCTTTTTTGAGTTAATATATGTTTAAGCTTGACCCCATTGCCTTTTTATTTCATGTGTAGCAGTTATGTTTCTAAAACCAGATATGTGTCATGCTTCGGATTCCGTTAGTAGCTCACTTATTTTGAAAAGTTTTTATGTGATCGATGGTGCTTGGTAAGATTTAAAAGCTACCCTTTATTTGAATTATATCGCTTTTTTCCAAAAGGAGGTCGTTATATGATATAAGACTTGCAGGTTAGCATTTCTGTTAAATCTTGAAAAGATCACATCGCTATTCTCGAGACTAGCATTACGGATGAAGAAGTGAACTCAAAGGGCTGGCTTGGTGGCATTAGGGGTGACAATGCTAATGCTCTATTGCACATTTACGTGGAGTGGTATATATAGCTTTTCTCGCCATTTTATCCACATTTCGTGATTGATAACTATTATTTTTTGAATAAATTCATGTAATATGTTGAGCATTGATGAATTATTTTTTATAAAAAATGTTTATAGAAAAAAACCATTTGCACACCATTCACAAGTAAACACGGAGAAACTGGGACATGCAATTGCATTTGTGTTGTCAAGAAATGCTAAAACTTGAGCTTAAACATTGGTTACTTCACTATGAAGCTATATAACTTCTTATTTTGTTTCCAGCCAGATTTACTGAGGTTCATGAATTCGAGAAGCCAACTGACGAGCAGGCGACACTTATGAACTCATGTGCAATGGCTGTATTCGAAGAGTTTAAGGACATTGTATACGGATATGGAGCGAGTGATGAATACAGGTAAGTTTGTTATATCATTTGTGTGACAACTCGTAATTTCAGGACATTTCATATAGACTAGATTTAGTCTACACATCATTAGTAACATCATTTCATATCAATTTATGCATGGGTTTCGCATTTTACATTAAACGTTTATTTTCTTATTAAATAAACGCTATCGCGTAAACATTATTTGAACATTTGATCCGACACTTCCAAAAGTTATTCCGATTTTTTGTACTCATAATAAGATTATAAAAATAATATTATTACTTTACCCGATGTTTTCAATTTATTTTGTATATAAATTGTTATGTATAAAATTTTACGACGGTTTTCGTAAATATTACGATAATTATTATTTCACTCAATTTTGTAAGAAATGTATTTTTATAATTTTATGACTTCAATATATTTTATTTTGTTCCGTTAAAATTTATTTTTAGCTAACGCTACCCTAAATACTCAAATGTGTATACAAGTTACTAACTATTTTCACTTAACCTTACATCTACTTATACTTACACATTTAAAATATATATATATATATATATATATATATATATATATATATATATATATAGAGTTAGGATCAAATAAGAAGAAAAATTAAAATGAGAAGGATAAGAAGAAACCACAACCACACATTTCGGATGCACCTACAAAAGAGATGCATCTCCCATGAATTTCTCACTCTTATTTAAAATGTATGGTGAAAATCCTTCTTATTCTTCCCATTTTAGTTTTCTTCTTACGGATCCCTTCCATATATATATATATATATATATATATATATATATATATATATATATATATATATATATATATATATATATAAGTTAAACAAACTCACCCTTGTCGACACAAGGGATGAGTCACATCTAATGTATACTAAATATCTTGCTCTTATATCATATTATACTCAAAAACATACACATACAATTAATTATTCAAAGTGTAATAAGCAAAACACTCTCTTCTCCTCTCTTCTCCATAACCGGCCACCTTGAAGCTCAAAGAGGAGATCACCAAAAATTTTCAAGTCAAGTTTTCATCAATCTAGCCACACTCTTAGTTAAGGTTTTGAAATAAAAACCTAGGGTGTTAGGATTAACCTTGTTCATTTAACCTCATCAAGTTACTTGTAAGCATTTCATGTTCATATTCATTTTTTTTTTTCATATTCATATTATGTTCATATCATCATAATTTGAGTAAAACATGCAAGTCATATTGATGTCTATACCACTTTTTATTGTTCTTAAGTGTTATAAATATATATTCATCATCCTATAATTACCCCTTGAAACATATCACTTTTGGTGATGTCTAGGAACCCATGACACCCTAAGAAGGTGTATGGTAGGATTAGAATAGCTTCGGAGTTGTTTTGAATTGGTTAGAATAGGTTTTGTGCGAGAAAAACTCATTTCGACAACTTTATTTAGAGGTCTAACCTTATTTTCGAATTCTGGAATTTTCGACAGTAGGTAAAAAAATTTAGACTAGATATTTGGAAAATATACTTTAAAACGAAACCGTGGTCGCTTGAACGGGTTAAAATGGAGTTATAACGAAGAAGTTATGCTATTTTAAGTTTAACGGCGAAAACTATTTGTTTGGAAAATTCAGCATGTATTCTCAACTTTTACGAGTCAAAATGGGTCTTAAGCGTTACGTAAATGTGTCGACTTATCAAAATATATTAGTATACTTTAATGAAGCTAAGGACATATAAAACGTAGAAAAGCGGACTTTAACGATTAAATTATACGCGTTTAAATAAAGTTGCCGTAACTATATTATATAAGCAAAACTAATATATTTCTATTAGACAAACATTACGGCCACAAATAACCATGTTGAGGGTCGTTTTAACATTGATGTAATACTTTTTATAACATGATGTCTTCTAGTAAAAGTAAGTTCGCCTAGCATATCTTCCAAAATGTCCAACCATTCGTCAAGCGGAGTTGTACGAATAAAAAATCTGACCACTCAAACTTTGCGAAAACCACCCTTAAACAATATTTTGTATACAAGTACCATACTTTACCTACATTTTTCTCCATGATCAAGACCTCTATGATAAAAACTTAAAAGCTAAAACTTTGAGATAATGATACAAGCTTCCCAAAACCGTTGAGTTTGTTTCCTAACACTCGATGTGCACCATTTTACGACTAGCTTTTCAAGGCCGTTTAGTCACTTTCATGAAATTGTCAAATGACATTATTTTACGACGAAAAGTTATAATTTTATAATAAATCACTAAACGACTATCGTAGGAGGTTGTTTCAACGTAAATACTTGTAAAGTATTTTATAATATGACGAGATGTCATAAACATATATTTCGACAATAAACATTATTTTCAAATGTACAAGTGGTATGGATATCATATGAGTTTGCATGCACGACATTGCTTCATGATTTACATTAGAACATATCATTCATAATAGGTCGCGGTTAGAGATTGCGCTGCATTTCAGTGTATCCACTCTTGTCATCATTATAATTGCATCAGGTGAGTTTTCATAGCCCCACTTTCAATTGTTTTGTACTATTTTGGGGGAGATACATGCTCAACTATTTTCATTTACTTTCATAAGTACTCTAAACATTTAAGGATTACAATGAGGTCCATAGCCCCATTTTCAATTGTTTTAGTGCTTTTATTAAACTATTTTGGGGGAGATAAATGCTTAACTATTTTTCACAAGTACTTTGGATTTTTAAGGATAACTTCTATCATGATCACCATCGTTTCAAAACCGAATGTTGTACTATATCAATTGTTCTTGTTTATGTGCTATAGTTCTCGTCAGATGATGTTCATCGATTGACTAACGATACATTGAGTCATGTGCTTTTGATTATGTGCTATAGTTCTACGTGGTATAATGTTCTAAATCGGTTGACTACGATACATTAAGTCATGTACTATTGATTATGTGCTATTGTTCTCGTCGAGTTAGGTACTATTGTGAATTCATTTGACATCATGTGCTTGAACATAAACTATACACATTTTGGCGATGGGTTGTAAACACACAGGTTGCAAGTTTTTATGGGCGGAACTTGGGCGAGGTGGATTACAATGCCTTTGTTGCATGAACATTTTCTAAGGGTTTTTTCATTTCAACACAAACTCTATGAACTCACTCAACCTTTGTGTTGACACTTTTTAGCATGTTTTATCTCGGGTATCTAAGGCATACACTTCATGGCATGCATGTGGACATATCATAGAGTCGCGGAGACGACGCGTCTCATTGTAAATTATGGCATTTCAAAACATCGTTTGGGCTTGTAATAAACATGTTTCCGCAAACTTTATCAACTTTTGGGACCTACACTTTGTAAACTTTGATTATTTTACTAAATCAAACGATGTATTTTCCAAACGACACTTTAGGTCGTTCGATATAACTGTAACTTTGATGCTATGACAGTCCTCCCCAAGGTATTCCATTCCGCTGCAAAACACTTAATTTGGGGGTGTGACAATTTGTTTATTGGTTCATCATGTTTTGTTAATGCTATCTTTGATTTTGAGCTACGTGTTGGAGAAAAGTACTAAACTATGTCAAAGACATGTCAGGTCTGTATTTGGTTCTGAATACCCTACTGCATACAATTACTATATATATAATTAGCATTGAATTTGCTACAGCGCTTGCTACAATATCGAGATGTTTATTGGCACGTCAATGGCGATCTGAAATATTCCAAATACTAAAGTGCCAGACTAGATTCTAAACCACGAGTAAGCACCATGCTTATATTCGTTGTTTTAACTGTATGTGACTGGGATCCTCTTCTTAATAAGGATCAGGTACTTTTGTATGTATGACGTTCTCCCCTTTTATTAGTCTCTTTTCTGTTGGTGCAGACAAGATGGGTGGTTGGGTAACTGATTATAATAGTTTTGCCTTGAAATGGGTCAATTTCAAGTATGGGTCATAATGCACTGGGTTGACCCACCAACACTATCTGTCCAGATTTTTAAAAAGCAATAAAAGCTTAAATTAGTGTATATACCTTTTTTAAAGGCAATTCAAATCTATATATGTAAATAAATTGATTTTGGAGGCTGTATAGTATATAAAAAACCTTGGGTGACTTTCCACCTCTTTGACCCGTTTAAAAGAACACTAATTAAAGGCTTAGATATCGTGAGGGCGAGGTATACTTTTGTTAGTGTTTGTAGTTTTAACATTTATTCTACTCTTAATCGACGTCACTGTTCGCTTTAGGTTGAAATTTCTTTTGATGTTTTTTTACGCTAGAATTCAGTCATACTTCTTAAAATATCTTCTGTTACCAAATATTAAAACATGAATATATTGACATGAATACATTTGATCCGAGTACGGTTTGGAAACCTGATTCCTATGCAACCCAAGAGGAAAAGAAACCATATGCTTCAATTGTGGGTTTATGTCAGTTACATTATGAAATTCAACTTTGCTATTTCTATACCTTTTTCCTCTTAACTTGGTTTGTTTATTTAACATGATTTACAGTTAATGGTGAACAAGATTCCTAGACCATCTTCTTCTAGAAATGTTCTTGAGCATCCAACTTGATTATATGAGAAAAAACAATGTTCGATAAGTGGGTTGCAAATGTACTTATTTAGGGTCATATGGCTTTCCTCTTTAGTTTCATCTATTTTTTTGGATCACATGATAAATTACTAGACTTCTTGATTCCTATGCAGGTGTATATGCTCATCATCTGGTGATTTCGAATGAAAATGTCGAAGGCTCTGTAAGGTAAGCAAAACTTAAGTACACTAAAAGGCACCTATTCTTTTTAGGTTGCCTCTAAATACTGCAAATGAAAAAGTTCGATATGCATCTAAAAATATATTTTTTTTGGTAGTTTGAGAGGTGTGTGATGACTAGAATCTTAGTAACTCCAGAAACTATAATAATGGGTCAAATTAAGCTACTACCAAAAAAATACATTAACTCATTAACTATGTGTTGCTTTTTAAAGGTAGAATACCTTTATATCATGTCACATTAGCAAAAATTAGCTTTTCTTAGTGTCGTCTACCTCATCAAGTAGATGTTCAACCAACAGCATCTACCTTTAAAACCCAAATTTTGATTTTATTCATTCACTTATTTTTACCAAACCCAATCTTGATTTGCAAGTGATTTGAATTACAGGCAGCCGTGTTGGATCAAGTTCTAAGAAAAGTTCAACCTCGTGGACATCCATCAGTTAATGGAATGTGAACTGTACCAAAGCCTGTGTGATAATGCAACTATCTAAAAAATGTATAATACAACATTATCATTAGCTATCTCTTATTATTGTAAAAATCTTAAGTTATATGTCTTTTTGGTAGTCTTTTGTAGTCCGTTGATATTCTTTAATTTATGTGTAATGATTAGCAAAATGAAACAACACCCCGCCGCAATGCGGCGGATCGTCGCCCACCTCGTTACCATATATTTTATAATTTTTTGGGTAAAATGAGATCACCCTGGTAAAATTATATATTGTTATAATTTCATTTGGGAAGAAATCGTTGCGATTACTACTTAGTGATTAACCAAGTCTAATATGGTGTTAGATATCCATATAAAATGACTACATCCAAATTAAAGTTTAACGTTGATGATATATGGTTATAGCGATGATGACATTCAATAGTTTAATGCACTTCTCATAAACATGGTGACATATGGTTATAGAGGGGGTGAGCTTATAAGCTAACACACATAAGCACCTTTACATGAGCTAACCCCAAACACCCCATAAAATATGCTCTCCACACACATTTAAATTGATTAAATCTCGACTTGCAGGTGAAAGTTTTTCAGGTAATGAATCTTATTAGTGATCTTAAAGAACCAAATTACTCAAATGGACTCAAAACACTTTTAACATTGACCTGC
This sequence comes from Chrysanthemum lavandulifolium, assembly GCA_022545495.1. Classification (NCBI taxonomy): domain Eukaryota; kingdom Viridiplantae; phylum Streptophyta; class Magnoliopsida; order Asterales; family Asteraceae; genus Chrysanthemum; species Chrysanthemum lavandulifolium. The sequence goes on along the minus strand of CM040242.1, from coordinate 171,735,603 downwards.
ACAATCTGACCCTTAAGAGCTTGTGCAGACATGAAAATGGACTCAAAACTCAAAAACCTATCAAATATAAATGAACCAGCTTTAAAATAATACAACTAAATTAACTATAGCCAAACAAACTAAATAAAAAATATTTGGAAATTTATAACTAAATTTGACAAAAAAATCAACTATGTGAAACACTTCTTAATATAGGACTATTTTGAATTTTTAAAGAGTGTCAAAATTGAAGCAATTGCAAACGCATTTGGTGTGACGGAATACAACAAAACCGACACACCAAATTAAATAAATATGTTTACACCCACAGTACTATCAACAACAACAACGACATCAACAACAAGAACATCACATGTTATTCTAATTAAACTTCACAAATCAACAACAAGATGAAAATAAATATATTTCAAAAAAAAAAAAAAAAAAAAAAAAAGAGTTTGTTCGCTATCGAAAGCACTCAAAAATAAAATTTCAATGCCTAAATCAAAAAACCCCAAAATACAAACAAACGAAACCCTAAATACAAGTTCTTTGTAATCAATAATAATAAGGATTATGGTAACAGTAATTATACTTCTTAACCGTTTAATTTAACTTTTAATAACTTTTAACTATATATTTGTTCTACTAAATCCTAAAAATAAAAACCACAAATCAAAGTACTTACCCGCTTTTAGTCGTTTAATCGATTATGGTAACATCAATTATCGATCTTAACTTTTTCATTTAACTTTTAATTACTTTTTAGCGTATATTTGATCCACTAAATCATAAAAATAAAAACCACAAGTCATACCCGTCCATCGGACGGGTTTTGACACTAGTATATATATATATATATATATATAGTTAGGATCAAATAAGAAGTAAAATTAAAATAAGAATGATAAGAAGAAACCACAACCACTCATTTCGGATGCACCTACAAAATATATGCATCTCCCTAAATTTCTCCCTCCTATTTGAAATGTATGGCTAGAAATTCTTCTTATTCTTCTTATTTTAGTTTTCGTCTTACGGATCTCTTCATATATATATATATATATATATATATATATATATATATATATATATATATATATATATATATATATATATATATATATATATATATATATATATATATATATATATATATATATATATATAGAGAGAGAGAGAGAGAGAGAGAGAGAGAGAGAGAGAGAATTGAGATCAAATAAGATAATTTTTTAAATTGTTAAAATGAGATCCCAATAGAATTTTGACAAGTGGAATTTAATTACTAAAAAAACTGAAAATTAAATCTCTAGTCAAAAGGGTAACATAGGTATTTTATCTTCCCTCCCATATCCAATCACAACCCGATGTCTCCTCCCTCTCACTCTTTTTCTCCTCCAACCCTACAGCCGCCGCCCCTTTATTATAATTTCTTCTCCGGCGTCTGCTGCAACCGATACATCCCCTCTCTGTATTTTACAGTGTCCGCTGCAAGATATATCACAAGATCTGGTAAACGCTGTATATTGATTTTAGTCTCCATTTTACAGTGTCCGCTGCAAGATGTATTTTACAGCGTTGCTTGGATGGAAGACATGTATATTGATTTTAGTCTCCATTTTCTTTTAGTGAAATTTCCATTCTCATGGACGTATTGATTTTTGTATATATGGCTTAGTCCCATTTTGGTATATTTTATTTTCATTAATCCTAATTAAACTTTTTGTTGGTTACTTTCACCAGCGAGACACATAACCTGAAGAAAGAATCGTTTGACCAAGTATAGTATTAATATGTTTCTCTTTTCTTTTTCTAAACCTTGTATGTATTTCTTTGGACTTTCAGATCTGGCGTGGGTGGATTTACTTGACCGTGTGGCTGGACTTGCGGATTCGTCGACTGTGTGGATGGGTTTCAGGTCTAGCTTTTTGAACACCACTGCCGAAAAAATCATCACAAAAAAATCAACTTAGTCGAGATACATTGATACATCTGGGCTCGATTTTTTTGTGAATCATTTATATGCCAGGTTCATGTATCATTGATGTATCTAGTTAGTGTCGATTTTAGGTGTGTTTGTTGTGATTCGCTGAAAAATCTGGGCTGGTATTCCATGTGTATCACAGGTGTTGTAAACAAGTTGAAGGTTTGAATTTGTTAAAGGAAAGGATCGTAGATGTATCAATGGTTGTTCATTTAAGAGTTGTAAACAAGTAGAAGATTTGTTATAATTTAAGATTTGTAAATTTATTTTTATAATATAAGTGTTATAAATTAGTGGTTATGTATAAGTTTTTCTATATATTTTTTGAGTTATAAATTGTATATATGTTCATATGTATAACTAATTGTATTAAATGATGTCTGAAACTTTGGGTTGTGTATCATATGTTTTATGGGGTTGTACGAAAGTGTATGTAATAATTTTTTAGCTTTGTTTGGTGATACATCTAGTATTCTGGTTTGTGTATCAATTGAATGTATAAAAAAATGTCGATTGGATTTTTGTATACGAAAAACAAAAATTTTAAAAAAAAAAATAACTACATTTGGATTTGAATTCTCCAAAATACCCTTAAAACCCTATTTAATTACCATAATATCACTCATTAAATGTTAATCTCATCTAACACAAAGAAAATGATCCTACGATCTAGAATGGTTCATACTTTTACAACTTTAATTTTGATCTCACATTAACACTCCCTATATATATATATATATATATATATATATATATATATATATATATATATATATATATATATATATATATATCAATACTACTTTATAATGTATTTAGAACATCTATATTTAGAAGTCTTAAAAAAATAAGACAAAAAACATTTCTATAATAAGAAATTAACAAGACAATAATGTGGTCAAGACATTTAATGTAATCAATTAATTAACTGGTCAATAAATACAATTAATTCAGTTATTAAAACACCCCTTACATAATAAATACAAATTATCAAAGGGAGTTGATATTTACACGGATGCTTTTGATGCATACACAGAAAATGTTAAGTAAATGACAATTATAACCTTCTTTACTTTTACGAATATTTTTTTGTTCTATGTATACTCTATCTCATCATGTCTTCAGTTCTTCACCCCCTTCATTTCCATTTCCAGTTTTCCACCACATAAAAATCTCACCATCTAAAAATCATCAAAACTTCAACTAAATCTTTTATTTCATCGTCTTATAAAATTAGGGTCAACTCGAGATAAAGTCAATAAAAAAATTGTTTGAATGGATCGGTAGCCAAATCCATCTTGAGCTTAAATCACATATAATTGACTATTCTGATAATTTTTGAGTTTTAGAAAGAAGTCATCATAGTTTCATTTTGTAGTTTCGTTCTTATGATTTCAATTTCAAGATCAGTCATAAACTTCTAAAAGGATATACTATTGTATTTGCTTAAAATCTTTTTAAAAATTGATTATTGTAACTTTCTAGTATGATGTTAATTTGAACTAAATTTTGAATGGGTTTATAGATGTTGAAGAATGACAATGACTCAATTACTCAAGTCGAGTTTGTGTTTATTTCAACTTACAAATAACATCAGTAGCAATTGATTTATATAAATATCGTAACGGGAAGAATTAGAGGCAACCGAAGTTAACCCCCATATTTCATCAATCTTTTTTCTAATCTATTTGAGAATTTTAGTAGACTTGTTTTGACGATTTAATTGTTGCTTTCTTAGAAGAAGAAGGAAACTTGAATGGGTTTTATGATGAAGTGAGAAAGATAGAACAAAATAGCTTGGTAAAAGCAAATAAGGTTATAATTGCATTTCATCCTCTTATTCTGTGTACCAATCATTTCGTTCCGTGTAAATATCAGCTGCCATTATCAAACATATTGTACAACCTACTCAAACACAATTATTAAATGTCACTAATACAAATAATAAAACACATTATACAAATATTCAAGTCCAAACGAGCAACGGCCAAACGGGCTCGAGCCCGAACGAGCACGAGATAAACGAAATTCTTGATATCCGTAAATTTATTGTCAAAAATAACATAATAAACTAAAATATATGATTCACGGAAATTTTATTTGAGTACCCGCTATTTACTGTGCAGTACCCTTCTAGTATATATATATATATGTATATATATATATATATATATATATATAGGCTTTGGTTCCATTGAGAAGGTTTTAAGATTAAGAAGATTAAGAAGAGATCCTAGCCATCTAATTATTTAAAATTTGAATCATTTAATAAAGCATTTAAAATAATGTTAAGGGTAAATAAGTAATTAGAGTAAGTAAAGTTTTAGTTGAATATTAGACTCCTACAATTTTGGGCTCCAATAACTACTACTAGGGGTGTTCATCGGTTCGGTTATCGGGTTATTCGGTTCGGTTAGTTCGGTTAATTTTTTTCTGGGTATAACCGAAAACCAAACCGAACCGAAATTAAATTTGATTCAACCAAATCGAAAACCGAACCGAATAACCGAAAACCTATAACCGAAAACCGAACCGAATAACCCGAATTACACAATTTTAATTATTTTTTTATTTAATTATATATCTTTTTAGCACAAAATATTTTTTTTCAAGCTTAAATCATGTTATACTTATACTAAAAAAGAGTTTTAGTGATTTTTTTCATATATATATACATAGAAAAAATATATATTTTATATGAATTCGGTTTTGGTTTTCATTGCCAAAACCATATCCAACCCGATAATCAAATATTTAGTTCGGTTCGGTTCGGTTTTGACCAATTGATTGGTCACAAATTCGGTTCGATTATTTTCGGTTCGGTTCGGTTTCGGTTTTCGATTCTCGTGGATATTACCCAATCCGTGAACACCCTAACTACTACTCGACTAGTAGTTATACTTTTCACACGTTAGTGTTTTATTTTTCTAATTTTTTAATCAATTGCTATTTCTTTAATTTATGTTATATTAACAATAATATAACCTTGTAGTAACATGTAGATTCACTATTAAGTAGCTTACAATAGGAGAAAACCGTATTATTATGTATATTTTTACTAAATCATATATAAATATGAATCGTTGAATTGATGAATTATTGAATATTGAATCATTAGCAAACTGTGATAGTGAATTGTTAAATCATTAGATAGTGAATAATCAATGAACTATGTTCGTCTTTTAATTTTCAATCATATAAAGATTGATGAATCATTAACAAAAAATGTTAGTGCTTTAGCTTTAAAAATTGAATCTTTGGAAAAATAATAATTTTATTTTGCATCATTTGTCAATCCGTGAATCTTGCGTTATTCATTCGGGTTTATGAATCATAATCGAATTAGTGATTCAACAAAGAAGTTGTTAGTGTTTTGCTTTGAATACTATTTGGATTTGTGATTAAAAGTAAGTTATTGTATAATTATTTGAATCACTTCTTATTGAAAAGAAAACCAATGGATTGATTCAAGTAATTTCAAATTGAACACAAAGAACCGGTCGAATAACAAAAAGAATTAGGAGGTGAAGTTAAGGAATGCATTAAAATTAATCTGAATGAAAAAAAAAAAGTATTGATGGAAATAAAAAACTGAATTAAGAGGTGATGTTAATGAATGCATTAAAGTTGTTAGAATGAGAAGAAAAAAAACTGATCGAATGAAAAAATTAATTAGGAGGTTAAAACTAATGAATGCATTAAATAATTTTGAATGAAAAGAAAATATAGAATTATGAATACCTATCATGCCCTTGTGTTACTTTTGTGAAATGAATGATCAAGATTGCTTCTCATTCTTCTTAATCTAAAACTCTTCTCAATCGATCCGGAATATATATATATATATATATATATATATATATATATATATATATATATATATATATATATATATATATATATATATATATATATATATATATATATATATATATATATCTAGATCAAATAAGATCAAACTTAAAGTTGTTAAATGAGATCCAACTAAAATTTAACAAACGACACTCTCCTTACATCAAAATAATTTTTTATTAACTACAACTAAAATTTTTAAAGTTTCGATAGATTTCTTTTTAAAATTTACGAAACCAAGGTGATACACTTTGTTTAGAAGTGTAAGTGGTACCAGATTTTTGTATGTGTATCATGTTTTGGAATATTTATTAGTGTATTGTGTATCAGGTGTATTACTAATCCAAACTCATGTATCATTTGGTTATTAGCTGCGAAAATGTTAATTTGTATTAAAATATTATTTTTATGTGTATTATTGCTAAAATCTTTATTTATAAATGTTTTAGTTGTTTTTTAAACTTGATCTTATTTTTATAACTTTAAGTTTGACCTCACGTTAACCATCACCTATTGATTGGGTCCAAACCGTCAAGTTTATTACACAAGTCAACCACTTGTGAATGGTCAACCGTAATAAAATTCAAACAGTCTAAAACCAATACAATTAAGACCAGAGGAATATAGTGGATTCCCGGGTCGTTAAGTCCCACGGAGGATTAATGGTGTTTGAACACGTTCAGACGTAGAATAATCACTAAGGATAGTGATCAGTAAGGATTTGGGATGGGAAAAGGTTTGTGATTTGGAATATTTATACCTAAAGGAAAAGGTTTGTAAATTACAGGGGCTTAAATGCAAATTAAAGAAAATTAAAAGGCTAAATTATATTAAATAAATGCTATCACTATTTTTAAAATTGGATTTTCTTGATTTATAAAAAAAAATAACTTAAATAGACTATTTTAATTAAAGCGTAAACCTAAATTATCTAAAAACGTGACCAGAATGAAAACGTCCGTTATATATAAAAATTACGCGAGTGCGTGAAAAAACGAAAAATTTGTAAAATAAAAGTTCTGAATGTAAAAACAATTTTCTTACTTACTATATGACAAAAGAAAATTTTAGAAAAAGATTTATATCTTTTGACTTTTATATTTTTATTATGAATTAAATACTATTTTAAACTAATTAAATGATTAAAAATACTAAAACTATTCAGAAAATTCTGAAACTTTTTTGTAAAATACTTTATAACAATACAAGGCTAAGAAAAATATAAAAGGTGAGACAACTTATTTTAATAAGCTGTAAATAAGCTAAATAGACAAAATAGGTTAAGTATTAAATGTTGCAAATAAATACCAGTCAAAGACCCAAGGGCAGATGGTAGTGTGTGTGTGTGGTGAGTTGGGTGGCAAGGGTTCGAATCCCAGCAACTCCTTTTTGCAAAATATTTTATTTTTGGATTTTTCTTTTTGGAATTAATTAAGCTAATGATATTAAGCAACTTTTAAAACTAAAACTTTTTATAAAATCCACTAATAAGCTCAGAATAAGCTTATGTTTACTAACAGTGGAGCTTTTGGCTTTTTAAAAGGATTTTAAGCTAAAATAAGCTATCAAATAAGCTAATCAAAAGAAAACAAAACTGAAATAAGATTAAAATAAGCAAAAGGAACTGGTAATGAGTAAAAATTTACAAAGAGTAGCACTGATAAGCTTATGATAAGCCAATAAGCACTTGTGCTGAAAACTGAGTAGCAAACAGGCCTAATTGGCCAACTTCCAGACCTTGTGGGGTCCACAGGATAGATTGGAAGCCCAAACAAAAAATGAATCCAATAAGCTGAGCTTATTGGCTTTTCAAAAAGCTAAAGCTCAACCTCTAGGACCCACTATTAAGCTCTGTGTGAGCTTGTGAAAAAAGCTTGTAAAACATCGATGGATGACTCGGTATGTCTTGGTGAATTGGGACAAACAAAAGCAACTAGCGACCTTATCAAATAAGCTATAAAGGTGAAAATAAGCACTAGACTAGAGAGCAGCGGGTTAGCTTTCCAAAAGCTAAGGGTCAAGTCGAGGTTCACTAATAAGCTCTTGATGAGCTTGTGAAATAACTTAGCTCAGCTGTGCATGGGGAGGTTTTGAGAAAGGGTCTAAAGTAAGCTAAGAAATAAGCAGGTTTAAAAGCTAACTAGAAATTATAAAAAATATTATGATTAAGATTAGCAACTATATTTTAATATTCCAAAAGCTCAAATCTTGAAACTTACTATTAAATCCTATATAAAATTATCTAGTTTATTCAAAAACAACTAAATTGAAAATTTGACTTTTTCAATTGTGAAACAAGTTTGACTTTTATGAGATTCTAATGATCCTAGATGATCTAATTTGATGTATTAAGCTACTATAAAACTAATTTAAGCTAGATAAACAACTTTCAAACCAATATGCATGATTATGAAACATGAAAATCAAACAGTTAATACACAGGATGTGATCAAAGGTTATTTTGACTTTCAATGAAGTAAACACTGGTTTTTATTGTTTATGTGAGCTATATTGAGCTAAAATGACATACCCCAAACAAGAACTATGACTTGCACAACCTCTAACACAGTTAACCAAATGAATCCAAACATCCCTTTATCATTTGTTTTGATGTTTTAAGCACTAAAGCAGTTTTCAAAACAAGGAAGCCATTGATTAACTTATCATAACCATATTTAGAGCAATTACACTAAAATTAACACACTTAAAACAGGGTAAACTAGAAATGCAAATTTCTAGAAAATTGCATACAAATTGGAATTCAAGTGGGCGAGAACCAAAGACTGTAAACACTTCCTATAGCTTCCCGAAGCTCTAAACCCAAGGCAATCCAAAATCAACCTTGCTCCAACTTCTTGATTATCTTCTTCATGGATTTTGATTTTTCAACATTTTTTAGTATTTTTGGTATTTTTTCTTTTTGCTTCTAAACTGATTTTAAAAGGTTTCTAATAGCTTAAACAAGCTATCTAGGAGCTTACATTAACTTATGAGTCCAAGATAACAACTAAAAACAACATTCAAACTATCATGAGATTTTTGAACTTGAAATTTTTGCATAAACTTGAAATGGAACTTAACACTGAAATTACTTATTGAAATAGATTTAAATTACACTGAGAATACTTAAAAGAGTACTTGAAAGCTTTAAATTACACTGAAAATTTAAAATTAACTAGTTCGACATAAATAAACTAAAATTACACTAGATAGTCTTCACATTGCCTATAAGCTTCTTTATATTGATCTTTTTAAGCTTTGTCGACACCTCTGAGACTTTCCCACTTGATTCCAACCATTGGATCTTTAAAAATCATCAGAATCGTCCATGTGGAATTTTGGCGCCAAAATTCCTTTGAGCAGGTTATTTCAATTAAGGATTCTTGGACTTTGTGGAGGTGTTAGGGAGTGGGTAAACAGGTGTTAAGGTGAGGTGTAAAGGTGGAAATGTGGAAAAACTACTCTGGTTTTGGTTTAACAGGTGATGGTGAAGGAGATGTACAGTGAACATGGTTTTGGCGGGTTTGACTATTTTTGACCGTATTAATAATAAGAGAGGAGGTTCTTTTGGGTTTTGGCTGGGTTAATAATACAAAAGAGGGTCCATTTGGTTTTGAATTATCACAAGGACCAAAGTTGTAATTTTCTGTTTTATGAGGGACCAAAACTGCCACTTTTCCAAAGTTATAATAAGGACCAATCTTGACAAACTTTAATAGTACAAGGACCATATTTGATTATTTTCCATTTTTAAATATCCAAGGACCTTTTATGACAATTTTCAAAGTTGAGGGATCAAAGTTGTAATTTTGTAATTTTTGAACTTTGAAGGGTTTGTTTTGACAACTCATGAATCCCTAGGACCTTAAATGATATTTTGCTTTATTTTGATTTACAGTGGACTGTTTTTGACAACTTTTGAAACTTGGGGACTAAAGCGCCAATTATGCAAACTTGATACGTTTTTCATCGATTTTAATATTTTTGCATTTGAAACACATAAAACACTTATTTGTGATAGTTTCATTATTTTGATGCATTTGAGTGTTTTCGGATGTTTTGGCATTCTAAACGGTACAAAATGATGAGTATTTATACACTATCATATATATATATATATATATATATATATATATATATATATATATATATATATAGGGGTGTTTCTTGTGAGAAGTCAAATTTGGTGAGAGCGAGAAGAGATCCTAGCCCTCCATCTAGTCCTCCTTTTTTAGAT
>CM040242.1:171690571-171725451 GCA_022545495.1 Chrysanthemum lavandulifolium | reverse complement strand
TAATTAAAAGTATTAAAACCTATTTTAAAATCAGAAAAATAGTAAACAGTGGCAGAAAAATATGGAAATTTCCAGAAAATTACTAAAAGTGATTATCAATCAAGGAAAAATGATGAAAACTACTTTAGATCACTGGAAATACTAGCTACTATGCAACTGATATGATTAAAGCTACTTGAAATAAGCTACAAGCTACTATGATGAACCAGAAGCTACCAGGACCTATTCTAAGCTAAAATCAACTGAAATGAACTAAATGAAACTATTCTACACCTCAGAGTTACAAGCTACTAGTACTTAAGTTCTGATTCAAAGAATTGCCAAACAGGCCTACCCTAATAACTTTTAGCTTAAAAATAAGCAACCAATCCTACTTTAAACTCAAAACCAGAAATGAGATCCTCTAGATGACCTGCCAAGGAACCAATAGACCAAATTTGAGCTCGATGGAAGCTATGATAAGCTTCCTAGAAGCACTGCAAGTAGCCTGTTTGACCTCAAAACTTGTGCACAGGGCACTTTTGATACTTTTGAAACACTGATTTACCCTTTTTAGAAATTCCACAAAAATGTGACAAAAATACTTTTGATAAGTTCACCAACAAGAGTTATCTAATCCAAAGTTTCAACAATTTTCAACCAGAGATGAATCAATTAAAAATTTGGAAAGAACAGCTCACAAACCATAAAAACACTTTATGAATTTTTTAAGCAGATTTGTAGAATTGACTTTGTTGGATTTCTAATGACTCTAAATTGATCTAGATGATAATATAAGCTACAATGAGACTAGATTAAGCTAGATTGATGATATCTAAGACTATTCCTAAACTAATGCAATTCGAAACAATCGATAAAGTGCAATTATCATTGCAAAATAATGTTCAATCTAAATATCTTAAACCTACACTACACTAAATTAATTATGTTGACCATTGATCTAACCTCTAACTTAGTTTTGCAATGAGATCCAAACACTAGTTAATGAAGTTGTGTTTATGCTTAACTATTTAATTCCTCAATCCAAGCCTACTCAATCTTAAATCCAGTTCACAATACTAATATGAACCTTGATGAAGCTAAATTGACACAATTATACACTAAAATAGACTTGATCTCAATTATGCAGTTAAGCGAAAATGTGCGAGATCTAAATTAAAGCTACGAATAACATAAACAATGATCAAGTAAGCTAATAATAACTAATTATACTAAATAGAAACAAATTTAACTAATCTAACTATAGATTCAAGTTTAAAGCATAATTTGGACTTACAAGGGTCCAACCACAATGGTTTGCTTTTGAATTCAATGAACCACTATCCTAAACCCGATATCAACCCAAATAAATCCAATTCAACCCAATTAAGTCCAATTCCACAATTCAACCCATTCTGTTCATTTTACGCACTTTTTGGTGATTTAGTGACTTTGAGTAAAACTTGGATTTGAAACAGTAAAAAGCTCACAATAAGCTATATCAAGCTTAAATGAGTTTATGCTAAAATTAGCTTAAGCTTGGTGAAGCTTATAAACAGATTTGACATATTTTTTTATTTTTCAAACTATTTTTCTTATTTTTTTGTGATTTTTGGTTAGATGTAAAAACAAGCTGAAATATATTTGTAATAAGCTAAAGTAGATTAAAACAATATTAATTAATACTAAACATTTGATTTAAACAGAAGTAAAACATTAATGATAAAACTGAAATGGAAAATACTTTCATTAAATTGAAAACTGGATTACAACTAAAGATTACAAGCTAAGTTGATTCATAAAACTTAAAGAAACATATGAAAAGTAAATACAACGAAATTAAGCTACTGAAAAACTACTCTTCAATCTGTGAAATCCTTGGGCTATTTATAACTGAATGAGGAGTTGGGGAAGCTTCTAGGTGAGGAGATTTGTGCTTCTTTTAGACGATTTTAGACCCTTGATCAAATCCCATCGCTTCATCATTTCATCTCAACCCTTGATTTGATGAGCCACGCACCAACAGCCAATGGGAATGCACCTTGGCACACGGATTGCCAAGGTGGCATTCCTATGTGTCAGGTATGTCAGAGAAAAGTACGATCTTGCCCCTTAATTGTAGTGATTCGGTTTAATTGAGTGAAGGGTATTTAGGGTTCTTCATCTGGGATAATTTGGGGCTAAAATTGGCGGGGTCTGGTTTGTTATTTATTTATTGAATTTGACTTTTGTTGACTAAGTGTAAAAGTGGATTGACCGGTTTTTAGTTTGACCGGGTATAAAAAGGTATACGGGTTTGGTAGTATTAATGGGGTTGGGCCTTGGGGATTCTTATTGGCCAAAGGTAGTTTAGGATTGGTCTTGGACTTCTTTTGTACCCGGATGTAAACACAAGGACCATTTATGTAATTTCGACATTTAAGGGACCAATAGTGTAATTTCTAAAGAGGTAATCCAAGGTCCTTTCTTGTCAATTCCAAATAAGCCAAGGATCATTTTTTTCCAAATCTGAAACTCCAGGGGTAATTTCTGCCAATTCTTGAAACTTGAGGGACTGATTCTACCATCTCTTTAAAGTTGAACAAGTCTTTACAAATGCTCACTTCTGACCTTCCGACTCAGCTTTAGCACTCTTTCTCTCTCGTGCTCGGGTTTTTGTCTGATTTGGCTTTCTTTTGCGTGTTTTGTCATATCCGTACCAGCACATGCATAAACTCAAGAAACCAACAGATATTAGCAATAAACGGCTCTTTTCTGGTTATTTTGGGTCTATTTTGGTAAAGAAATGGTATGTGTTTAAGCACATACCACCAACCTACCCTCAAATATCTCCTTCCTTGTTAAGTTGTTTTCTTCTTTTCTCTAATCCATTTAAGTATTTGTTGTGTAACAAAGATGGCGAAACATTTGTTGGCTTATTGGGATAGAAGAGGAAAAATAGAAAATAAAAAAGTGAAGATAAAAGGCGGCGTGTTTAGGAGTATAAAACCCTACATTTAACATGTTATTGTCACTTTAGCCCATTGTCAATTATTGTTTATGTTGTATTGCTACATTTTCCTAAGGCCCGTTAAGAAAAAAAATGAGCGGATACAAAATTGTTATGAAGTACACTATATGTTTTAGAAATTATTTTGTAACAAGTTAAATTAAGATAATGTAATTTCTAAAAATGAGGGCGGGTGGGCCTCAATTGGTTGTGTTGAAGTTAGTTGTGAGGGAGAGATATTTTGAGGTTGGATTGTTGAAATGAGGTGGCATGTGGTGGAGCCCAAATGGCTAAAAAATGGTAGCCACCATACCTTATGCTCTAAGAGTAGACATAATTGTTAGTGGACTATAGTTTGTATTGGGCTAAACCATTAGGCTTGTAGCATGTCGTATATATATATATATATATATATATATATATATATATATATATATATATATATATATATATATATATATATATATATATATATATATATATATATATATATATATATATATATATATATATATATATATATATAGAGTAGGATCGATCAAAGTAAATTTAAATAAGAAGTGGTGAGAAGTGACCAAAACCACGCATTTTAGATGCAACGACTTGCATTAGATGCATTTCTATTCATATAGATGCAACATCTTGAGTTTGAAAGTTAACTTGATGTATAGATAGTGCAAATTGATTTTCATGATTTCGACACGTGCAGAGGAACACAAAACAAGAGAAATCATGAAATGCATCTAATATCGTATATGCATTTGATTAAAAGCTATAAAACACACTATGGTGCGTTATAATGCATCTAAGATTATTGGGATGCATCTAATTTAGGTCGGTGCATCTCGGTTTGCGGTTATAGTTCTTCTTATTCCTTCTTATTTTAAGTAATCTTCTTATTTGATCCTAACTCTATATATATATCTCTATATTATATATAATAGGAGGCATTTGGCATTAATGCCACCTCAATGCCATGTCAATGCCACCTCAATGCCACCTCAATGCCACATAAGCATTTTTGTCCAACTAAGCAATGTTTTTATCCATCTAATTATTAATATTTAATTTTCTGATTAAATTTATGAATTTTCGGATTTTTAAAGGTATTATTTATAAAATTCATTTTTAGTAAAAAATGTGCATGGTGAGATTCGAACTTGGGTTGTTTGTAGGATAAGTATAAATAACTTGTGTGTTTACCACTTAGGCAACAAGTTATTTTGATAATTATGTTGCATACTATAATATATAAATGGCTATAATTTATCTACAAAAATTATATTAAGTAATTATCTTTTTTAAAACTAATTATACATATATTTTCCTTAAATTTCTTTTCACAATATACGGTATTTTATATATTTATCATACAAAACCCTAATTCTTCTTCTTTCATCTTCCCTAATGAATGACTTTTTGATGTGGACGTTTGGTTAGATAAAAGGCTTAAGAGCTCGAAACGCATGTCATCCAAGGTATTGAGTTTGTAAAAGTTTTTGTATTGTGTTGTTGGTTTTAGTTTACTGAATTCTTCACCATATAACCTGTTGATGTGTAAAAATTATAGCACACATCTAATCCTTAATTATAGTTTCAGAATTATAAAATTTATTCAATCTTATATCACGTTTTTTTTATAAACCTCAGTTCCTTCAAAACCCTAATGTTGAAACTTTGTTACTGTGTATGATATGTTGATGGTTTTTGCCTGTTAGACATCTTCTTTGCAAGTTAGTCATCTTCTTTAAACACATATTTGCACATATGGAATATCTTGACATGTTGCTAAAAGCTTTAGTTTTTTTAGATCGATTAAATCAGGTATGTTGTTTATTATATTTACTCAACTTTGATTTGTTTTTTCTATCTATGTTTCTGATATTTGATGTTTGAATATGTTTTTAAGGTATTTGTGTGTGCAGGTTTGAGAAACTAACGTGATTCCTCTTTGTTCCTATATCTATGATCATACCAGGTTCGTATATGCCACTAATCATAAAATAAATTAGGTATATGCCATTGTTTATGATATATGTAGCATGAAGTCCGTGACTTAAACACGCAGGTACACAATTGTATCAACCGGAGGTGATCATAATACAATTATTGTTTTTTGCAGGTTCCATGTTTTATGTATCCAATCTTATATCTGTTGTGGTGGGTTATGAAGATGTTTTAACGAGGTAACCCACATGACCACATGTTTTAACAATTGTATTCTCATCTCTATGCCTTAATGTTACGTATGTGAACTAATTGTTGAAATTAATACTTGGTTTTTTATACATTGGCCATCGAAATTAGTGTTATTTTTATCTGAGACTGATTTGTTTTCTTGATAGTCACCTATTGTATTCGTCCATCAATAATGACATGTCTTCCTTTTCATTAAAAAAGTAGGAATGCCTGCAATAAGAACAACATATTAGGAGCGATAGTGGCGGAAAGTGATATGCCATGATAGAGTTGATATATGAGAATGTACTTTTAATAAAAATCGGAAGAAGCGAAATCATTGGCGGTGCGTAACGTTAGGCTAGCCAATCTTCTTGGTTCTCTTTGTGAAGATGAGGAGAGCTACTTGTGGCCGAGTACATGCCTAATAATACACTCATAAAACATCTATTCCATCATGAGGAGCCACCCACCAAATTCACACGCATGTTTGTTTTGTGTTTCTAGAGGTGGTGAAAAAATCGAGCGCATAGAACTTGATAACGAATCTAGGGGCGGTATAATCAAGAAATGTAAAGGCTCTTTTTTTCCTTTTGTTATCAACGCTTCTTGATACTTTTTTTTTAAATTTCTTGAGCGAGATAATGATGGAGCTCCGGGAACTTTATAATTCACATCCGCTAATAACTTGCAAGTTTAATTGAGAAGCTTGAGAAGGCAGTATGATGTTTTCTTGAATCCATGATAGTAACTTAAATTACAATTTCATCAGGTTTCGTTCATTTAAGCGATATTGAAGAATTATAATTCTTTGGTTTCAGATTAAACTGCAAGAAACTGAACATTCATAGTATGATCTCGAAGAAAAGCATAAACAAGCAAATGTAACAATCAAAGAGAAAGAGTATCTTATCTCCAACATTCTAGAATCTGGTAATTTCAAACTTTTCTGTTTTCATTATTTGTTTTAACGTAAAAGCTGCTATACAATATGTCTATGATTGAATTTGTTGTATAAATTATAAAAATTTCCTTTTTTAATACGGATAATATGCTTATGTTTGTTATGTAACTGGATATTCAAGATTAATTTTCAATCGATTTACTTGCTGTGGGTGGTGTTTCAGCCTTGTGGTCATCTATGTTGCAGATTAAGAAAATGGAAGAGCTACCTGAAAGATGTACCTCGCCAAAGTCACAAATCTTCTTTTGTGTGCTTCCTTGTCTGTGACCTCCGGGTAATAAGTGTTTTGGGTTGAAACAGGTCATTTTTTTAGTATGGGTCATCCAGTTGGTCTGCTTATGTGTGACCTACAATCATTTTTTTATTTTAATTTTATTTTTACGCAAATAAATAATGCGCTAAATAGCACCTTATCTCCAAGGATATACATGCAATATCCTGACTACATATCCATCCAAAGTACTGAGAATGCAAACAATGGACCAAATTCTGCAGTACACAAAAAGCCAATACTGAACGGTTGTTGTCGTAAGTGGAAGCCATCTACTCATATTGGTATCTAATCTTTTGGTTTTCTTTTTCTCACTATGTTCCACTCAAAAACGTCAATTTTAGCCAATTTTTTAATAGTTTTCAATAAATCAGGATTTTCTAATCACTTAAATATCTAATCGTATACGGACTCTTATATCTGACACTAAATATCAAAATGGCATGCAACAATAACCGAACCGGTGAATGCTCCCGACGGAAGGATAGATCGTTCAAAGAAATGGAGCTACACCTCCACCACGAGTTAAAGAGCCTCTAAAGAAGCTTTGTGATGATCCAAGGACAACGGTTGTTGTCGTAAGTGGAAGCCATCGATCATCCTTGATGAGGTAGAAACGTTTCTATATAAATTGCATTTAACGTCTCCTTTCTAACAAGTCACATTTTCGACTCAATGTTTCGCGAACTTTGAAGACTTCAATATATGGCTTCATGTTGAGTATGGTGTGTTTTTAGAGCAGTGTCGAAATGGATACAAAACTTGACCGACAATATAAATTTAGATTGGATCGAAAGCGTGAAGGTGTGTGTCCATTTTAACTTTATTCTACCACTATTTTTGGTAATTTTGCAAACATGTTTTGTTAGGTTTGTGACCTCAAGTTCTTACATTATTAACCTTTGGGTTGATCTATTATAAAAGATATCAAGTTTGGAAGGCTTCAAGCAAGGGACATCTGCGACATTTGTGGTGGACCAATATTGAATGCTTGATGAGAAGTTGTTCAAGGTGGGAGATCGGTTAAGGTTCGAGCTAATGGAGTCACCAAGGTTTGAACTTTTCATCACCCTTCTCGTGTGGTGTATAATCTCATGAACCCACATTGATCTTTAACTCTTATTTCGATATTTGTTTAGGGTGTGTGCGTAAGTGGCCTTTTAGGTCGATTATACATGAAAAGATATGAAGTCTCCAATCGATGTGCAAACACGAATATGAATTCGGATAAGTTTCCGGGTTGACCGGTATGCTAGCTTACCTCGACTTGAGGCAAGATATTACTTGGATCATTAGGTATGGTTATATACAAAAGGTTTTAACATTATCTGTTTTAGTTTAAATTTGACGATAAAAAGTCATTTCTTAATGGATATGCAGAATGGGAAACATTAGCAATAGCAAATATCTAGAGATGGCCAAACTGGACTACAATCATTGCAAAGCAATTCATCAGTTGGAATGGAGCCAAATCCAAAAGTAAGTATTAATCCCCCAAACCGGGGAAGCTTAAGCGGAAAATTAAGTCCATATATTGTTATTTCAGAAGCCGTTTTGTTGTTTTAAAATTTGTAAACGAGACTTCTAAAGTAGA
This sequence comes from Chrysanthemum lavandulifolium, assembly GCA_022545495.1. Taxonomy (NCBI): domain Eukaryota; kingdom Viridiplantae; phylum Streptophyta; class Magnoliopsida; order Asterales; family Asteraceae; genus Chrysanthemum; species Chrysanthemum lavandulifolium. The sequence goes on along the minus strand of CM040242.1, from coordinate 171,717,476 downwards.
CATGTTAATAGGACACTTGGCTACTGATATCCAAATTTACAATACACCGGTTGTGCGAGTACCTACAGTAGAAGATACCTTTTCAACATTCAAAATGAATACCTCTGCTGATGTTTCTTATACGCCCCTCCGTTGTTCTTCTTCATCCGAGCCATTGGTCGTTGGGCAGCTGTCACATAACTTTTGTTTGTGTCAGCCTACCGCTAATTTTTATTACTTATTATTCTATTCTCAGTTGTATATCTATAAACTATTTATTATTCTATTCACTTTATTCCGTAATTATATAGCTTTAATAACTACTATTTCTTTGTATCATTTCAATTTCTCATAGTATTCGGTTCCGGTCAATAAAAGGACACAAGGATTATGATACTTATATTGGAAGTATTTGAAATCTCGGCGCGTGACCGGTAATTTTCCCTCTTTTCAATATAGTTATTACTTTTTTTTTCAGACTTTGCTAATTTAATTATAGCATCACTTCTCTACATTCTTTATGTATTATTGTTGCAATGACCATAGATGACATTATTCACTTTCACTTTGTAGCATTGGTATATTTGATTATATTGGCCTCTAAAGTGGTGGTTACTTTTGTATCACGCTTTGCTAATTAAACTATAGCACCACTTTTTCCATTCTTTATGTATTCTTGTTATATCACAGTTATATTGGCCTCTAAAATGGTAGGTTACTTAGGCCGACACACTTACTAACGAGATAAACCGGTAGGCGTTTTAAGAGTTCTTCTTGCACACATATCCACAAGTTCGAGAATGCATGTTATCATATGTTTGATATTCTAAATATTAAGACTGTTATGTCCTAAAAAAGAATATTTTCTCTTTGGTGTAGTTAAACCTTTATTAAATTCCTCACCAGGCCAGATCTCTATGTGGCTTTGTTAGGCGACTCCTATTATGATTCTACAAAATGGAGGAAAAGTGTGCCATTTGATGAGCAACTCAAGGCCTTAAAAGAGCTAATTGACCATTTGATGAGCAACTCAAGGCCTTAAAAGAGCTAATTGACCATTAGTTAAAAAGAATGATGAACCTTTTTTTATAAATAACCATTTGTGAATTGTTCGTAATTCATTAACCGTTACTTAATTACTATATATATGCTCTTGAGAACATCCTTAGAAAAGATTAGATATCATATTACTATTTCGTTACATGTGTTTCATGAATAACAGGTCAAAATGAGCAGCTTTAATACGGGCCAGTTGGCTGACCCGTCAACACTTTGGCTACCTTTCTATGGTGATACGTATAGTAATTAATATGCCGAAAACTATATTGTTAAAACAATAATCAAGTTATTTTAATAAGAAAACATATACATGAGGTTTCAAAGCATTTGAAAATTCTGTGACTTTGGCCTGGGTTGACCCATTTTTGACCAGTTTGCCACATTTGGTCTTTTTACATTACTCCTACATTTTTCAAGTTTAACTGTTTGATTTTCTGGAGATAGAGTACAAACCAAATAGACCATTTACACTATTTTAATCATGCACGAATTTAAAGCTTGCACATACTACCTTTTGACATCTTGATGTTGTTGGCCTATGTGCAAGTCACTCTCTTTAATGCTAGAGGAGAAACAACAAGCCATTTCTATCCATTCTCTGTGGTGACTAAAGAGCTGAAAACTTTTCCAAGTGACGTCTCAAAGGCCACTCTTCATGTATTACATATATCTCAAATTTGACAAGCATCATCCTTAATCCACTAAGGGACTATTATATGTTTTACTAATTATATATATGTTTCAACTTGCGTGCGAAGGGTAGTAAGATTTAAGCCAGCAGTCATTTGCTCATATGTCAAATCTACACGGATAAAATGCTCTAATCTGGAATTAATGGGAGCCTATGTAAAGGTAAACATGACATAACCAAACCCGTCCTATTTTCACAGATCTTGAATAATGTCTTGACCCGTCACCCAAACCACCCAACATGTCCCCTAGCCACTTTAACGAACAATAATCTATTGTTCCACCATACCACCATTTCCGTTTCTTCTACAACTTAACATGTTATCTTGATTATATTAGAAATAAAACATGCCGGAACAACCCATTATTGGTGAATGTATAGTACTACTACAAAGTTTAACATAGCTTCCCTTTTTGAGGATAAGGAAAAATCCATCACTCTGTGAAATGATCAAGACATGTGAATTCAAAAGTCAAATAAGTTTATTTTGTATTCTAAAGATAAATAAGATTAATAAAATTTTGATATTTGATTAAAGTAATCAAATTTCAGGAGTGTAAAGTCTTTATTTGCCTTTATTGTGGACCATCCTAGACATCTAAAGTACATAGAGTGGCCAAGTTTCCAAAATACGGTTGGTGTTTATAATGTGCACACGTGCTTTTTCCGAAGGCATTGCGGCCATTACAGTTTCATGGGTGTTTGGCATAACGTAAATTTGATTAGTTACATTAAAAATAATGATGCATGTACCACTTTTGAATGGTTTATGCAAACATGCTTGCCTCTGGAAAATCTTTTTAATTACGAACATAGTCCTAAAATTCTATTCATAATGTATAATCGGGCGGGTTTTATAGGTTAGTTAAAGAAGTTAGAAGGCAGAACTCCAATGACAAGTACTGGTCCAACTCATCTCACCTTCCTAATGCGAAATCTGCATCAGATGCCGGTTACTCGAGAACAAAACAAAGCTCATCTAATCAGGCGAGCCGACATATCTCAGGCCCACGAAAGTTTCAGCCCCTGAATATGTGATGAATGGTGAGTCGTGTTTTAGTGTAAACTTATTTATCTATGCATACACACACACATCATGTAACTGTTAATCATTTAAGGTGGCAGATGCACGGGGTCATGTCCAGGGTAACGGGTTTGGGCTAAAAGAAGTCATTTTAGTATCAGTTGAAGCATATTGGCCATCGGTTGGGTTGACCTGCAAATGTGTGGGTAATGAGTCATGTCGCGGGTAACGGGTTTGAGCTAAAACAAGTCATTTTAGTTGGTTTGAGCAATTTGGTTAATGTGTCCAAATAAGTTATTAAGCACGTGTTGAGTTGAGATGGTTAAATAATTGAAACTTTATTTTTCTCACTATTTTTTAAACCTTAAGAATAATTAGTAAAGTTATAAAAACTTCACCATTTTATATAATATGCATAAATATCATAACTGCATTATCTCTCTCAATTATTTAAATTTTTAAGCTGCTACAAGTGACCTTATCATGGTGAAGTTATGATTGTAGAGCTCTTAATTCAATTTGGTAGAATATGGGTCTTAAAACCCAATGTCGTGAGTTCAAATGCTACGGGCGTTTGATCTCTAACTTTATGTTTGATTTTAGTAGTAAAACATGAATAACACATCATTGTTGTTAAATATCTTATTGTATCTTTTAGGTTCATCTTGACTAATTGGATTGTGAATGACAGGAACCACAAGACTCACTATTCAGAAAGTGAGGTATTTCAGCGGGTAAAATATTTTCAGACTACCTACACAGGTAAGTTATATAAAGAAGGTGAAGGGAAATCACCACAGGCATCTAAAGCTCACTTGGGGAGGCATCAAAGAACAAATCCACGTAATAAAGATTTATAATCTTCTTAAGGTATGTTACTCGCACCCTTCTTAATGTTTGTTGATTCGTTTTAATACCTTAATCATTATACAACGAATCACCTACTCTACGTGTCCTCGAAAAATAATGACAAAAAGTTACGGAAAACATAATGCAAAGATTTGAAATTTGTAATTTAAAGGTAAGTGCTAAGAGTATACTTTATTACATCGATATATTTTGTTAACACCATAAATGTCTCTTGTGGCGAAACTTCACCAATTATTTTGTCTAGAGCGTTGGGTGATGAAGACCGATCTGCTTTTTGATACGAAATTTGAATGGCGTTTGAGCCATCAAATATGTTCCGTTATGATATACCTTCAACAAGTTGTTACCTGAAAAGTCCAAGATTAGATATCGAATTGCATGCCGAGACAAATCCGTGTTGCACTAAAGTATTATTAGATAATTAGCTTTGAAAACAACGTCTGATAACAAATAAATGCCGGAGCTGCATTGTTAGTGATAATAATGATTTGTTAGGGGTGATAAATGTGGGTATTTAAATCGGATAGCCTCACCTCTTGTCAGTTTAGATACACTTTTTTTTTTCACATATTGGCCAAATGTTTTGGATCAATTTCAATTAATTATTGTGACTTGAAGTACGCACAACAAATTTGTATCATTTTTGGTTTAGGTTCATGTATTAGGAGATAAATATGTGTATCAAAAATGATTGAGTGCATCTACTATATTGATCTTAATGAAATTGTGGACACATGACAGCCGTCTCTTGAAAGGCGAGAACTATAGCAAGGTACTTCATTTGTACAACAGTTTTGGTATTTTTCTTATGTAAATTTGAGTTAGAAATGTATGTTCCCATATTGAGCATTCCATAGATACACTTCCAACAGGTGTAGATACATTAGATACTGATACATATCCTAATGGGTCAAACGGTTTGAAATTCGTCTATAACTTAAATAGTAATAGTTATTTTATAAAGTTTGATACCAGCTTCATTTAAGATTGATAAAGAGATTGTTTATATTTACTTATGTATTTACTATGAAAGCAAGTAAATGGTTTTAGTACATGTGAATGTATAAAGAACTATGTGCAAGTCTTGCAAACACATAACAAGACCAAACTCGCCACGTTGCTTGATATATCTTGGCAGACCTAGCATTAATTTGCTTTATGTATTTTGGCCAAAATTTTAAACGTTGTCTGTCGGTTTGATTGGGAAGTGGATGAACTTGAGGTGTGTCATTAGCCCATATTCTCTATTTTAATTTATTTTTATTTGTATAAAACCCTTCTTTATCCGACTTGCCGCACCGTATCCCGTAGGTTACATATTAGTTTTAATATTTTCTAAGGTTCTTGAGTTAAAACATTGTTTTTGGTAAAGGCGTTTTTAACATATTACTTAGCCTTTTATTTGTAGCCCCGATTTGTGCTATCTATGCATACTTTTTTGTTTCTATTTTGTCATTCGGTTATCTTCTCTATGATTTCTTAATGACTAACTGTACTGATCTCATTATTTTTAATAGAAAGTTGATTTATAACTACGATTGTTAGCAAAAACTCACTAGCTATTTGCTTATTTATTAGCATGGTCAAAATGTCGTTTCCAAGAAGAGGTATTTTAACTTTTGATATATTAATTTCCGATAGCAAATGATTGTAAAAAGCTTATAAACCATATAGTATTAATATTGTAAAAATTGTAAAACTTGTGGTTTAAATTTTCTTCATTTTCCACTTATATATAAAAATAGTGCTAGAAGTCGTCATGCATATAATGTTACATGGCGATATTTTGAAAAGTATATATTGATTTCTTGATGACAAATACAAAAATAAATAGATATAAAACAAGAATGAGAGGCTTTATAACGTTCAATGTTGTTTGCACTGATCTTACCTAGCCACTTCACTTTGCCTCTTGGCTGTTCAATAGCTCGACAACTCCACATAGCCATAGTCATTGTAAAGAGGTCTTGTAAGCTCTCGGACAAGTAGTGCAATGAGAACCTCCAATCCGGACAAGTCATCATAGAGGTAGTCTTTCTTTTTCACGCTTCATTTTTAATTAAGTTACTTCCGTTTTCCTTACGTTTGGGCCTACGGGCGAGGCGACAAATCGGGCCTTAAGGAGGGCTTATAGCCGAGAATGAAGGGCGCCTTTAAAGATTGACTTTGAATATAATTATCAAAAACCTTCCTACCTATCGGATGGCACAAGGTATATTACTGAGTTTTCAAGATACAATGTTTAAGATGTGTTTGATTAATTACATCTATCGTGAGTTTAATTTTAATTGGTATACCATCACGATCTGAAATTGGGTTTATACATGTCGTGACTCGGGTTAAGAAAGAAATAGAGGTGAGTACTTGGTCCATTGAACAAATTATATATAGTTTCGTATGACGATAACATATAAATAGGTGAATCGCCTACAATTATTTAACATCCTTCTTTCGCTATAAAAACATATGCAAATAATATTCATAAGTCATGCCCGCCCATTGGTGGCTTGACATCTAGTATATATATATATATATATATATATATATATATATATATATATAAGGAGAATGTCGTATTATCGTTTATACTATATATATATATATATATGGACTGTTTTCTTCACGATAGTTAAAGAGAGAATCAAGAGACCAATCTTGAGTGAAAGCACATTGTCCATAATTTGGAATTCGCAGAATGTAAGCAAATTGCTCAAGAGTCAAAACAAACTTTAGTTTTTGATCCAAAACCATAGAGATAGAAAACGATCCTCGTTACGAACGAGTTCAACTTGACGAAAGAATCCCAAAACAAACCGCGGACAAATTTTCTCGTTAATCCCGAAAAGACCTTCTAGTCCTATGGTGCAGAAAGAAGTATTCATACCTTCTTGGAAGATTAGAGGTGAATCAACAACTGTAGGATCGTAAATATTGTGTTGTTTAGATGATTCGGGTGGTCTAGGTAGATGATTGAACAAGATAGCCATAATTAGAGAGTTGAAGAGAGGAGAAGGTGTTTTCTAGATAGAGAAATAACAAAAAGTGTAAGGTTAGATTATGAGAAAGCACCCCCCTTCCAAGGATGGAAGGGGTATTTATACTTACAAACTAAACGCCCTCCTATCGGGCTGTGGATCAGGCATACAGTGGGTAAAGACCCGTCCTTCTTCCACGGTGTTACACTAAACTAAACTAAACTAATAACTAACTAATAAACTACTAAATAACGTAACAAACGACATGTCTACGAGCAAACTTATGCTAGACCATAATTGGGGTGACCGACACTTTAACATGGAATTTCCAATTCCTAACAATCTCCCCCTAAGTGAGGTCGCCCCATGAAATACATTTTGCATCCTAGCATTCTATATTTGTCTTTAGTTCTGAGCTCGTAGACTTCTATTCTTCAAGTGCCGCAATCTTTGTGCTTTAGTAGCGATTCTTCAAAGTCCACATTGATTTGTACTTTTAGTGGAGGCCTTTAACTGATCCACATCTTTGATGATCTTCGAGCTTTCATTGAGATCATCAGCCACAGTAAATCTATGGATCACCCTTTGTAGTTTTGCCTTCATGTGATGTTGTGACTTTTGGACCGACATGCTCACACTTTCAGGATCATGACATCTTTCCATCAGAGTAGCGGAGCTTTATTGGTTCATGATATTTGCGGTTATCGAAGCATAGTATAAAAATATCGAGCCGGGTTATGAAGATAGGCACTTGTCATGATTTCTTTAAATTAATTGTGGATCTTTGTGAGCATGCGGCTTTGGATTGACTTCTCAATTACGATCACCGCAACCGTCCAAATGTACATGCAAACAACGATTAGAAATAAGACACACGAAAGTGTCTTTGATCACTTTCGTTGAATTGAGGTACACGGCCCACGGTTCCCCATTGATCGGTACAAATCGCATGTGATCGGTATAATTCGAAGAATCTCCTTGACGGGGTTTCACAATTGTTCTCAAACCGGAGCGTCTTAAAGAAGACAACACGGAGTGAGTGAACCAACAAATTGAGATTCAGCGATTGATGAAAATGATTTGAAAAACAATGGCGTATTGCTTGAAGAAAGAGTTTTGCAATCTGACGAAGGTTTTATGAGAAAGATCAATTTTAAAACAAAAATACTTTTGTATTTGAAAGAGAATACACATTCGATGTGCTAGAGAAAGAAGTTTGCACATCAAGCGGTTTTCCAAAGTATTTTTCAATCGGAGATACTTTTGAGTTTGAAATATGAATACACATTCGATGTGCTAGAAAAGAAGATTTGCACATCGAGCGGTTTTCCAAAAGTATTCGTCAATTCATTACCTGGACCAAGGTTGATTCAAGAGTGAATCGCCCCATTGTTTCTATCCGGTTGTCACAAGCTTGATCTTTTGGAAAGATCTCACATGTCACCCACCAAGAGCTTGTTTGATGTTGGCTCTAGAAGGATTTCCATCTTCATCGTGAATATTTAATATATCACTCGGATGTTCTGGCAATACCACAAGGATAATGCGTAGGACTCTTAATATATACTTACTTTCCACATTGTGTGCAACATCAAGTCTTCATTAATTCTGTGTCCAAATGAGATATTGTGGATGATCTCTTGGCTCTAGACTCAATCGTGCACATTTGGTTTCCTATGCCGGAGACTAGGGAGAGGGTCTCCTTCTTCAATATCAACGATCTCTAAGAGAAAGTCGATAGATTATGTCGGTTCCCGTGAGAATGAAACAAGCCCTTTTAAGAGGAACTTGAGTAGCTTGGGAAGGTTAGTGCGATCGTCCTTTGGGTCCATGACGTCTTGTCTTCAATACCGGCGTTACCTTGGTAACTACCGAGAGCATATGTATTGAACCCATTCTTGCCCTAAGGTTGAATTAATGGAGGGCTATTTGTTTTCACCCTTTTACATTCAATTCTTTTTCATTCTTCAACCCTTTCGATTGCTACCGAGACTTCATAACTAGAAACTTGTTGGGTTTATTCGATTACTAGCTCTGTCTCGTCCGCACCCTTCCGTATTCTCATTTTCTCCTTTTTCATCATACCTAAGGACTTCTACACTATCTAGTGGATTGTCCCTGGGTAGATCCCTCCGGCTCTGGCGGGATCGTGGGAACGAATACCTAACCTACCCATCCGTATAACTCCATGCATAAAGTAAATTGGTCGGTCTTTTGGTATTGTTCATTCCTTTATGAAACCAATTGAAAAATCATTTGGAAAATCAATGAAGGTACTTGTGATATAAAATCAAAACATTTTGTACCTTAATTGTTTTGATCATTTTAGAAATTCTCCCCCTCAACATGTGCATATGATTTTGAAATTGTTTAGCACATGAAGGCAAGAGTTCTTTCAAATAATTTCTAGATCACAATTTCCGTAGAAAAAGCCATTTGAATTTCTTTAGTAAATTTCTCCCCTCAATATGTGCATAGGATATTTGAAATCATTTTATCACATAGAAAGGAGTTCTTTGAAGAACTTTCATGATCACACATCCATTAAGAAACCATTTAGAAAATCAATCAAGGTACTTTATGTTGAAACATAGAAATCATTGTACCTTGAAAGTTTATTTTCTTTTGAAATGCTCCCCTCAATATGTGCTTGAGATTCGAAAGCGTTTAGCACATATGGGAGAGCGGCATGCACAATTGAATCAAAAATCACTTTTAATCGATTTCATAATTAAATCACAAATTCTCCCCGATCAAAATATCAAACCCTTTGAGATTTTGGATCCCAAGTGATTAATAAGGTTTGGAAAACATGGGAGAATATGTAGCCTTGTTTAAATACTCTTACGGTTTTGGTTAAATGCTCCTCCTCAATCATATGCGACATGGATATGAAATCGTTTGGCACATGGATGCGGAGTGCCTTTAAAGGACTAAAGCAGTTTGAGATTTAAATCACGATCTCTCCCAGATCAAAATTTCAAACCCTTTGAGATTTGTGATCCCAATTGATTTAAATTATTTAGAAAAGTTTGGGGAAAGGCGTGGCCTAATTTAATATAGAAAAATGCAGAAATGGATCAATTTAAGACATTTAAAGATTGTTAGTGTCGGTATGAAAGTTTTAAGAGATCTTTAAGTAAAATAAAACAATTTCACAATCAAACAAGAACATAAAAAATTTCATTTTGAAAGATCTTTGAGTATTAAAGAAAATCATACCATGACATAACATTAAATCTTTAGATCACCACATTATATTGTACAAAACGGACTTTTATGAAGAAATATCGATTGAAAATATTTTATTTGAAATCACTCTCCCCCTCAATCGATGACTGTAGTCATTGATTGAGTAACTTAAGATTTGATAAAAATGAAGTCCGATGATTTCCAAAATTAAGTCCAATTTATTTTCAAAACAATATATTTCCATTTTCAAAACAACATTTTCAAAATTGTTTTAAGAAAAATAGTATCATCCACTATTAATCCTGCACAAAGATACGTTAGGTGGTTGAGCTGCTTTTGTTGTTGTTGCTGGAGGTTTGGAAGAAAACCATCTGCTGATGCAGTGAGACCTCTTACGTTGCATTTTATCATGCCAACTCTCCATAGAGGTCAAATTAAGCTCCGTTTCTTCATTTGATGATGAAGAAAACCATTTGCTGATGCAGTGAGACCTCTTACGTTGCATATTTTCATGCCAACTTTCCATAGAGGTCAAATTAAGCTTCATTTCTTCATTTGTCAACCCAAGATATAGTTACCCTTTCCTTTCGACATCCAATCATCATCTATTGTGGGATCCGGATCGGGAACATTCTTATAACCATCTTATCTGCATACGTTAGTGAACATACATACAAATATATGGTGGCCGACATCACCCAAACAACAATCGACTAATACAAGTCAATCCAACATATCAATCAGATCATGTAAAGCATGAGAATTATCTGTTTATCAAACTCTAATCATCTAACTCTAACAATCATATCCTAAATTCCTAGTCCTTCGACATAGGCAAATATCATTTTTAGTTAAGCATGTAGGATAATTAGATAAGCCCGATAGATGATATAAATTTGAAAACATTCTCCCCCTCAATCAATGACTCATTTCATAAAAAGTTTTAACCAAGCTGAAGTCATTGATTGGGTTTTCCAAATTTATGAAAGTTCTGATTCTGATTGATTTTCAAGCAACTCAATTTCCACCATTTTTGAATACAATAAATATTTTTCTGAAGAATTATAGACGGAAAAACATTTGTGTGGGAATAGCAGTCCTTCGACGTACTTTCCTCATTCTTTTAGTATAAGTGCACGAAATATTTGAAAAATGGTTTAGTGTAGTACTTTCCTTTCTTGAAGAGCGGGTTGCTATATGAAATAATAGCAAACCATATTTTGAGACATGTTTAGAAAAGAATATTTACACCTTCTGCTCGAACTTCATCTATGGTCCCGTGCCATTGTTGAATGACATTTCTAAGACCGAAGATGTTATCGATACCGAAGACATGTCTTGAGAAAAGCAATATTTTGGTCTTTTCAATTTTTTTGATTTTATAGGTTTTGTTGATTTTATATTTTCTATTTTGTTTTGTTGGTTTTATATTTTTGTATTTTGTTTTGATAATTATTTACAGATAGAATAGATGATATAGTTTAAGAAGATGATGATACGAGTACCGATATAGGATATCGAGCAGCCCCGTTGTAGAAGATAGAAGTCATCATCTTTTAAACATTCACCACCAAAGCTTCCAAGGCTCTTGAATAGAAGATAGAACCCGAGCCTTTAAGAAAGAGAGACTTTGGCAGCTTCCCACCAAACCGAAAATCCTTATGTTGAGTAGATTCGAAACTCTATTTCAAGCTTGCTTTAGCCAGGTGCACAAGGAAACAAACCAATATCATAAATCCCGCTGCTCCTTTTAAGAACGATAGTCGAGATTCTTCGTTCGGGGTTATATCATCCAATAGAACAGCAATGTATCATCCCACGCTTGAATAATTCTTCTCAAATTTCATTCCACTGAAGTCTGAAACGATCCATACCAAAAAGTTGTCAAGAGACCACTTTCCCCAAGTATATGAATTGATGCGGTCGGTCTCTTGACAACGACTCACGAACCCGAATACACATATACCGAAGACGGAGAAACTTATACCATCAAAGTTGCGATTAAGTCCGATAGCCAAAGAATAACCCGATGTATACTTTTCTCTCCACGAAGAAAGTGTATGAATCTCAAGAACCCGGTACCGAATGCCCAAAGAGAGAATAACCGATAACATTGAAGAAGTAGGCGAATCATCGATTATCTCTGCGGATGACAATCTGCGGATGTCAACTCGGAATAAGTGATTATATCTACGAATCACCGATTAAGCACTCAAGTAAACGGTGGCGCCCCAATGTACACAATTCTCTCTCCCGATGATTGCGATAACATCGAAATCATCACACACTGTACCTCTTTTATTCTTGAAACTTTCTCTTACATCACTTCCCCACGTAGTTGGAATAATAACACTAAAAGCCTTGATGAGTAAAACCTTGAGTTTCTCTGCGGTCATGACATTTGTCTTCCGAGATATCTTCAATCACTTAGAAGAATTAAGTTCATCAAGTTTACTCGCTTTGTGTTTAGATGTGTCTCCTTCCCTTGATGGTTTTGATGCTTGAATCGACAACACATAATAAGCCCGTATACTAGAAATCATTGAGAAGAACATTTGAAGATTTGTGAGAATCAACTTGCTGAAGAATGTGAGCAAGTCTAATTGGGCATTAACTTTGGCTTTTCACTCTCTCCCCCAACTAGTGCTCTCCCCTAAACCGACAATATTTATGGTGAATGCTCGAAATAAAAAGAAGTCTTTAGATCGTTAAATGCAATTCGTCTTTAGTCTTCTAACATGCAAGAGAAAATGTAGAACAGACTGTAGACTCGACCTTCTTCAAGATTGTCCAATTGGGAATAGAAAGTCAACATCTTTAACTCACCAAATGCATTCCGTTAACTTACAAAACAAATCCCTTAACTAAAATCCTCCCAATCAAACAAGAACGTAAAGATGTTCATTAAGGAAATCGACTCCATGAGAAGCACTTTGTCATTAATCAAATCAGCCGTGTGAAGATGTCAACCAACGGCTCTTAGAAGAAACTCCATGTAGAAATGACCCGATAAGAAGAAGCTCGGTTCTTACATGATTTTGGAGCCGTTTGACCATTGAATCTCAAATAACAATCAACATGCAGTAGTTTCACACTTCTTCTCCCCCTCAAGAATTGCATACGGAGATGTCATTCTTGATTAAACAAGTGATTATCATCTAAATGTATTCTATTCACACTTCTCCCCCGCAAAATTAGCATATGATGTTGCCATCGTCCTTATAGTTGAGCAAGTGGAATAAGAAAACAATCAACAATAGTTTGGTTCACTTGATTACTGATAGCGCATGGAAAAAGGCATGAAGCATGTTGACGAGAATGGTCATAAATGAGAAGATTTCTCTTCTTCAGAAGATAAAGCGCATTGAAGCGTACACTTTTCTTTTCTTTGAGGTACGAGGCTTGAACTGTTGTGTTCAAATGTCATAATCTCTCTCTTTTCAGCTCTCTTGGCAAAACTTGTAATCATCCCCATTATCATTCAGTAGGCTCTTTTTCGTGACAGCTAATGGAGAAACCCAATATGATGAATTTGACCCTGAAGTAAAACAACCCGAACTCGTGACTTAAACTTGCACATATGTAACAAAGAGCGGTGTCAAGAATTCATGCCCTTTTGAATCTCTAAGTACTCTATACTATTCAACCAACCAACCATCAAGTATTAGACGTACATTACCTCTTCAAAATCCACAATTTAATGTGACAAAGCACTCAACAGAACTCCTCAAAGTGATAGTTATTTTGTGGTGGTAAGAGCGCAATTCCCCAAGTGGTAAAAGTAAAGGAAAAAGTCACCCAACAATAAGATTTCCAAGTCTTCGTTTTGATAATAAGGTTTAACAAGGATCTTGAAGAATCTTCATCCAACCATCCCCGATACCTTTAGATACTAAGTACACTCGCCCGTGATATTTCACTTCAACCTCAAATACATAATAGTGAATTAACCCTGTTGTCACATCTTCTGATTAAGAGCTCAAATCTAGCCTCCTTTGACGTTTTAAGTGAACTATGATAATGGTTTTCATCCCGACCATGGTTAAAAGCACATAACCCCGTAAAACCATGTAATAACCAAACTACCATGACGAATACCAAACTATCATCCAATTCATGAAGTACACCCTTTTATCCCTTCTTCGAAGCAGAAACCGTAGCACCAGCATCATATAAGATCCCGAAATACACTTTCCTTTCTCCAGGATGGTTCCATCATTACGGGATTTTACAATTCTATGGTTTAAACCAAGAAATAGTTTCTTCATGGAGTTTTACATAACCAAGAATAAACCGTAAGATAGATCCGAAATGCACTTTACATTTACGGGATGTTTCCATTGTCACGGGATTTTAAAAGTCTATGATTCAAACCGAGAAATAGATTCTTTCCCGGGATTTTACAAAATCAAGACAAAACCGTAAACAATGTCAGTTTGAATGTGTTATGTCAACTTTTGTTTCGGTGAATATCTGTTTTATGGGAACATGCAGCGGTTCATCAACGGTTCATTATCCAACATCATCAACCATTCAATAAACACTTTGGTAAACACATCATTCACGCATTCGTCCGGCTATTGCGGTGACAACATGGTGAAGTAAACCCGATATGCCAATCTTGATCATGAAGTGAACTTCCCAGTTTGTTACTTAAACTTGTATTAATCCTTGTGAAGAAAGCGGTACCCAATGTACAAAACCTCTTGACATATCCTCAATGCGTGAGACACCGAAGTGATAGTTACTGTTGTGGGTTAGCGAGAAAGAATCACAACCGTAACTAAATAGCCAAGTCTTTATCACACTCAATAAACGCCTAAACAAGTCATCTTCGCGGAAGGGTAGAAAGAAAGAAGAAGAAATAAGTAAACACGCCCGGAAAACCTCACTTCAAATCCAAATAAGAAATATCGTATAAACAACCCCGTAGTCGACTTTGTCCAATTTTCAATTCAAGCCATGACGTAATATCCTTCATGGAGATATATATACCAAAGTACCAAACATCATAACCCATCGACTAACATTATCATATCATGTATCATCAAATCTCATCAAAATGCATCATTGGATTACAAATCGCAGCCCAAGTATATCTGATTCACGAGAACAATTAATCAACCCAAATTAAAGCCCAAATCTCCTAATAAGTGTAGTCGGCCCATGAAAAAAATACCACTTGAGACCCGATCCAAACCGTTTCTCAAACAAACTAGATCCAATTTAGAAGCCCATGAGCGAATTATAGTACTCGCCCATGAAAACCATCAACCCCGCCTGTTCCAAATCAAACGACTCGGTCCAACATTTTAATTAACTTTCATGAATTAGGCCCAAGTTCAATCTAACTCGTAGCTTGGTGATAGGATGCATCAACAAATTACAAGTCGCATGAATGTTCATATGACATCCGATCCATATTATCCATAGATCCGATCCAAGAGGATACAACATATTACTCACTTAGCCCAACACATTCATACGGACCACGAGAACATATATCCAAGACCACAGTAGTATATAACCACCCAAATATATGTATTCGATCCAATGTATTTGATACAATGTCCATTTTCGAATCCGGTTTCAGCATATTAGCACAATCAAAAAAACCTTTAAAACTCAAAGTCTGATCAAGAACATCAGTCGGCCCAACATGTTAACAATTCTTATTCGGTATTTAAAGCGTGCTACTAAAATATCACACAACCCTAAAATAACTCTTACTAAATCTCACTTCTGTCCGCCTCTCTTCAAACCAATCTCACACAGAAAGAAACGCTTCCCTTGCCACAGGGATGAAATGAGGGCGATTCAATTAGCCACGTGGATGGTTTTGAGATGATGATTAAGCTTCACAATCCACGAAGGTCTTGGGTAGGTTTTACTTTTAATCGAATATGTACTTTCTTGTTTAAACCGAATAAATGAAATATGGATTAAC
Source organism: Chrysanthemum lavandulifolium (assembly GCA_022545495.1). Classification (NCBI taxonomy): domain Eukaryota; kingdom Viridiplantae; phylum Streptophyta; class Magnoliopsida; order Asterales; family Asteraceae; genus Chrysanthemum; species Chrysanthemum lavandulifolium. The sequence continues at coordinate 171,701,739 of CM040242.1, read as the reverse complement.
ATAAATTGTTAATTTCTTTTCATTTGTCGAACATTAAGTTAAGTAGAACTTCATGAAGAAAAGATCAATGACGGAAAACGTTTTGTGGGTATGACCTCATGAGGTTGGATGTAACAAACGAATCCCCAAAGCAAATCTGAGATCGATTTCCATTATCATTTCATTTTTTTTGATTTACGGATCTATGATGATTTTTGTCTCGGGTGAATATATATTTTAGTTCTATGGCATAAATTTCCCACGATTAAGACAAACTGAGATGCGTTGATTCACAAAGTAACCGAACCTTAAGAGATAGGAAATAACCTTCATGTTATATTCCTAATTTTTGTGTTCGAAAAATCCTCAAAGAGATCTATGATGTTTATTTTTCTTTCGAATGGTTGACCTTTCGAGGTCTTGTTGAGACTTTAATTTTCACGAAAGAATAAAACTGAGATCCTTGAATTTAATTTTGATGATGATGAATAATGATGAATGTAGATCCTGATGTAGTATTGTTTTGATGTTAGTGAGTTTGGTTGTTGACTATTGATTGTAAACCTTGTAGTATGTTGATGTTTGTATTATGTTTGAGGTATACTGATGTATGTAAGATCGTGATGGTTTAGATTAGTTAACAAACCGCTTCATCCTTTTCTTTCACAAATCGCTTAGTCCCACAAGTCATTTCCAACTTGACAAACCGCCTCACCTTATCAAACCAAATCGGTTTCTCATTTTGCATTCAAAACTTTTAAGTACAAATCGCTTCATCTATACCAGTATGACAACTCGCTTTAACAGCCTTTTGACAAGTCGCTTCTGTAGTTGACTCAATAGTCAACAGGTCGCTTCAATATTTGAAAGACAAACCGCCTCACTACCAGTTTGACAAGTCGCTTAGTAAACCAATGTGTCAAAACACATCAGTTGAGACACAAGTCGCTTTATGACATTTTAGACAAATCGCTACTGCTGTGTTGGACTGAATAGTCTACAACTCGCTTCCATTATAAAGGACAAGTCACATTTTTTATTCAGTTAACAAGTCTCTTTCAAAAAAAACAAGTTGAGACAACTCGCTGATTGACATATATAGACAACTCGCCACCTGTTCAATGTATCTGGACAATACTGTGACAAACCTCTACGAAAAATCAGTACCATAAAATGCTTCCAAGAACATCAATAACAGATTCAAACTGCAGCAATGACATAAACCGAGCAGATCCAGGAGACAAACAAGAATGATAAAACAAAATGTTTTGACAAACAACTTAATCCGAAACAGTTAAAAACCAAGACTTATGAAATCTTTTTTAAAATCAGTTAAGCATGTTTTGACCACATAACCATTTCACAACAACATCAGAACAACATAAAATAAGCATATACAAACTGATTCGTCAACAATATTAGAATAGCATCCAAACAGCATTCATCAACACGCAAATTATATCAAACCGCATACAAGTACCAAACAAACCGCATTAAAAACCAAATGAATCATCAAAACAACATAACCTTGGCTCTGGTACCATTTGTAGGATCGTAAATATTGTGTTGTTTAGATGATTCGGGTGGTCTAGGTAGATGATTAAACAAGATAGCCATGGTTAGAGAGTTGAAGAGAGAAGAGGGTGTTTTCTAGAGAGAGAAATAACAAAAAGTGTAAGGTTAGATATGAGAAAGCACCACCCCTTTCAAGGATGGAAGGGGTATTTATACTTATAAACTAAACGCCCTCCTATCGGGTTGTGGATCGAGGCATACATTGGTAAAGACCGTCCTTCCTCCACGGTTTACACTAAACTAAACTAAACTAATAACTAACTAATAAACTACTAAATAACGTAACAAATGACATGTCTACGAGAAAACTTATGCTAGACCATAATTGGGGTTGATAGGTCACTAGTTTTACAAACACAAGTAATATAGAAAGAGATAAGGTGATTGAACAAGATCCAAACACACACACACGATAATATAAAGAGCGGTTATGCGTAGATGTGAGTGAAGAGAATAACTTGAACAACCAACCTTCAAATGAAGGTTTACATAAGGTATTTATAGGAGAAATCTAGGGCAACACTCTAGTTTCCATCCTCTCCTTAATGGACTAAGGCCTGGGCTTATGGGCCTTCTACATAAGCCTAAGGATAATTGCAAACATAAAGGCCATAATAAAGCTAACTATTACATATTAATTACTAACACTGATTATGGTTTAGGAGTGATTCCAACAATCTCCCCTCAAGTGTTGGTGATGAGCGATGAAGGCATTGATATAATAGTAGCTCGGCGTCTTGACATTCTTCTTTCTTGTGAGAAGAATTTCCTCGATTCGAACAATCTCCCGGTGTAGAAATTGTTTTCTTTAAAAAGTTATGCTTTGACGTCATCTTTAACTTTGTTCTTTGATCATTGTTCTTTGTGATGAAAGTGATAGTATGTTGTTATGCGCATCAAGTACATCTCGTGCCTTGTTTGCTCAGGTGTCTCCGTCACTCTTCAACATGCTCACACGCTCTTTGACATTGGAATTCAAGATTGATGAAGTTCTTTAAGTCTTTAACTTTGTAGATTCTTTGATTTGTTGAAGAATCATTCTCGATCATTGTGTTGCTTTTGAATAGAACTTTCATTAGTGGCGATGTTGGCGTGGCGTTAGAAGAATCGCACGATCATCCCGCTCGAAGCTTCTATAAGAAGAAAACATTTCAAGCGGTTAGTAATAAGCGATTCGGCCTTACAAGTTTGAACTTGAGAGTGTTAACGACATAGTGTGAAAACACAACTCTAATTCTTACAAAGGTCGTTCTGAACTGAGTCCCACAGTGAGATAACGCGATGTACCAAAGTACATCTACATTCGAGATGAGTCGTTGAGGTACAAAAGCATCACCTCCTGACGTAGACCGTTTGAGACACACTAAGCGTAATCTATGGGGAGTTACCGGTGACATCTTTGTCGAGTGTTTAATGTTGACCTGGCGGGGTTTCCATTCAATCACCGAGGATCACGGCGTGAACCTCTCATAAATGTTCTCGACAGTTGCTAAGATCATGAAGGACTCGATATGAACCATCGATGATCTTATTTGTTGATCAATAAGTGATGAAATGTCAAGTGTTCCTAAGAGATCTTTTGATGAATCTCGTGGCTCTAGACTCAATAGTGCGTTTTGGTTTTCTGACGGAGACTAGGGAGAGGGTCTCCTTCTTCAATACCGGCGATCTCTAAGAGAAAGCCAATAGTTTACGTAGGGTTCCTCATGAGAATGAAACAAGCTTCTATTGAGAGAAACTTGAGTGGCTAAGAAGGTTTAGTGCATGCGCCCTTTGGGTCCATGACGACTTTTAATCTTCAATACCGGCGTCATCAAGTGACAACGAAGAGCATATGAATTGAACCCTTGTCGCCCTAAGTTGAATAATACGGAGGGCTATTTCTTTTCACCCTTTTCTTTGCATTTCTTTTGATTCTTCAACTTCTTCTTTCTCCGATTACGATTTTCTCCTTTTACAATCATACCTAAGGACTTCTAAATTCTAACTATTTGAGGTATCCTTGGGTAGATCCTCCAGCTCTGGCGGATCATAGGATGGTTATTCCTAACCTTAGTCACCTTATAACCCCATGACTAACCTATCTCGCCATTAAAACCATTGTAAAGAATCTCTCAAAGGGTTTGTAAATGAAAAACATGTTTGAACCACTGTGAGAGTTTTATCTTTAGAAGAAATACTCCCCTCCACAAGTGCTTTAGAGTTTTGATGGAAATCTGCCTGTGTGTGGGAAGAGCGCGCCTTTTGAATTGATCAACTCAAGATAGACAATCTCCATGAGACACGGTTACGTTGCATAGTTAAAGAGTTACATTGACGACTTTTAGGTGACAACTAGCTCGAATAACTACCTTGAAGGTGTAGACAATCCTCAAAAGGTTGTCATACCCGTCGAGTTTATGTCTACCAAGAGTTTCTCGAATGGTACTTTCTACTCGGACAAGTCCTTTGAGACACGTTTACATTACTAGCGAACTAGCTTGAAATTATTACCCGTCCGGGACAAGTCTTTTCGAGTTACTAACAGTTTAGTACCGTCAATTCGTTGGTTAAGTCACAAGTACCATGATTCATTTGCATTTTGCACAACATATTTCTTATCACACATTTTCTCCCCTCAAAAATGGCATATTAAAATGTTATTTTGAGCGGTTGAAATAAATATGACCATTTCGAGTGTTCGGGAAGAATGACCACTGTGAACAATTTGTGAACAAAGTTTTAATTCAAATACTCCCCTCAACAAGTGATATAAGCGGTTGGCGTTTTGAATATCATACGGAAGTACTTGTTCTTTTGAGCAAAACCTTGAATAATGAGAGGTTTGATAGGTTTTACTCAAAAGTAAGAAGCTTTCGCTCCTTTTATAAGGATTGTGGCAATCAAGCGTACCACAGGTCCTTTCTTGACAAATACGGGTTGTACCTTTGTTATGCGTGCACAAGCCATTGACATAAGTAATCACACATCAATTTTTTAATGAAAGAAACAATTCAAGAGATACCAGAAAGTCCAGTGATGTTTCGAGTGCGAATCGGGCGTTGATAGCGGTGATGTTCATCACTGGGTGACCACCAACAAAGCTTTCCAACGTTACGAATCGATCCCGTCTAAACAACCTTTCATCAATTTTGGTGATGATCCTCTTTACATCTCTTCTTTCTTGAGAATTCCACCGCTCGAGACCCAATGCCTTCATATAGCCTTCAACCGATAAGCCAAGCCGTCACGAACCATCTTCAAAGTGTGATCTCCAAACTTGTGAAGTTCATTACATCCATTAAGCAATTTCTTTAAAGTTCACTGCGGTAAACGACGCGAAAGGTTTCTTGATGAGTGTATATTTTGAGAGCGATTGAGGTCGGGAAGATCTAGGCGAGGTAGAGTGAAGTTGACACGGGTGCGATAAGATTCAGCTGCCAAATGAAGATCTTCTACCCGTTCCTTGATGACTATGCATCGATGAAGATGAGCAATGACTTGATGAATTCACGTTGGACTTGGTTGAAAATTGTCTCATGCGACCTTGTACTTTGGCAAGGTACATGTCTTCGATGTCGTTGATAGACAAATTCTCAAAGTCGACTTCAGAGAATGCATAATCTTTTCATCTTGTCGTTTGACCACGACATTCTTTAGGAAGGTGTAGTCCCACTTAGATGAAAGAACAACATGTTTGATGGCCACGATATCCTTAGTCTTGAACACTACATGTTGAGACTTCAAGCTTAGACTCGTAGTAGATTCGTCGGCGTTACGGCCAATGATGAATCCCAGTATAGTGCATCTCGGTCATATGCTTCCACTTTGTTGGAGAACAAGTGATTGTACGTTCCTCAATGGCTATGCGATTCGAGTATATAGGCTGCTGGGAATGGAAGTGTCAAAGATGTAGCGTATTTCCTTGAGCCATCGCCACCGTGTAGAAGAAATTCTAGGTCTTTGTTGAAGAAATATCTGAATGGAATCCTCCGTTCATCTGGTTGTGGTTGTTGGTAGAGGTTTGGTCGGTCGGTGTAATATGGAGGATTGTCCGTTTGGTGAAGTCGATGTTTGCTTCGGGTTGAGCCAATCCATGTTGTTAGACATAGCTCGAGCAATGTTGTCAAGGTGATATTCGACCTCGAGGGCACTTCCGAGCTATCTTTTAACAGTTGAAATGCTTCATTCTTGATTCGCTTCAACTCGGATTTCGTCATCTTCTTCACATGGAACTTTTCTTGCGAATTTTTGAATGCTCCAATGTATTACCGCTCTACCAAATCTTGACCTTCTTGAGGTAGGGAGTGTTGTTAACAAGAGTAGAGAACCATTCAAATTCTTGGTTTTATAGTCATCTAGCCATGATACGACGTCGATCTGAGGCGTCTTCTTCTTCTTTTTGAAGGCCTAGATTATGATTACGGTTTCTTAACTTGTTTGGGAGAGGTGGGTTGTTGTAGGGCTCAGGACCTCTTCATCGTCACCACCGTATACTCAAGTGATCACCGTTTCTGAGTCGGGGTGGTAACTCGAATCGCCCCGAGGTTTATCTCGTAGAAGAGCGAGGAGGGACATTTGTTGAGCAGGAGTTCGTTGAGGAGGGGTTGCATAGACAAAGATTCACGGACTCTTGGCGTTTAGGTGTGCGAATCCTTGTCCGCATCATCGTCATCTCTTGGCCGTTTGGGTTGATCGGTGACTCCTTGCATGAAGATCTCGAGTTGAAAGTCAAGGAGACCTTCAAAAATTTAGCTTCATCCAAGTAAATGTTCGAGATCGCTTTGACATTTGCATTATCGGTTTAGCAAGTAACTCGGTTTAAAGATCGACTTCTTTGGCCATTATATGTTTGACCATTGCGACGATGTTTGGAGTGAGTTGTGCGGAAAATACTTCTCTAGTCACTCCGGGGACATTGTCGAGAAGAAACTTGTGAGTATATTCTCTTGCCATCTTCTCCAATTCCTTTGTGACTTTAGCGGTGATATCACGAAGGTACTTGTAAGTGTAGCCTTCAATCATGCTATTCGGTTCCTCTTGACGATGATTTTCATGAATTACTAAATAAACTTCCTTTCTCCTTGCATCTTTTCATTATCGTCATATGATCTCAGATGTGATCGACAAAAGAAATTCAACTTCTTGTTGAGCACGTCTTTCTTCGACTTGTTTGACAACATTCACAATTCTTTTATGAGTGTGAGAAATCCAAGAACGAGGTGGTTTCTTCACCGATTTGGATGATGATTTCGTTGATCTCTTTGATGGTGGTTGTGATGAATGAGAAGAAGAGTCCGATGAGGATGAGGCGTGAGGAGACTCGGGGTCCTTGGGCGGTTCGAAGTTTCCTTACATGAATGTGTAGGACTTTCAAGCAACTTGTCATAATCGGCATCTTTATCTTTCTCGACTTCTCGAGATCGGTTTCTCAAACTCATATTCGATAGTATCCTCCACAAGCTTTTGTTGTTGCACAAGAGTGGTCGCACGGATCCCTTATCGGGTCGATTAACCGCATCGAGGATCACGGTGAAGAGTGGGCAGACCACTTGATCCTCCGGGCCACCCATTTGGTCTTTGCAAATTCTTGACTTTTGAAGGTGTCTAGCAATTTAAACTTCTTCTTGTAAGATAAATCCGGTTGCTCTTCATCACTTCGAGCTTTCATCATATGGCACAAGTACATGAGTCTTCCTTTGCCATGTTCATTGTAGGACTTGGAGGTTTTGCATCTGAAGGATTGTCATACTTTGCGGTTTGAGTAGGTAATCTCTTCATCGTATCGATTACCTTTAGAGCTTTAAATCCACAAGCTTTCTTTGATTCGGCTTAGGGTTTGGGATGGGGTAGCTTCAGAGAGAACAATCCTCTTTCTTGAAGGGTTCCTCTTGGGAACTTCCTTTGACTCTCTCGTGCTAACTCGCACTTCAAAGACTTCCTCTTCTAGATCTCCGAGTAGGTGTTCCGGAAGCCTTTTCATCGAGATGACCAGCGTTTCCTTATCTTCTTCGCTACTTGATACCTTTTATGCGTTTCAAGCTTTTGATTTCTTAGGATAGAAGGTGATCGAGCAGCACCGCACTGTTTCTTTGTAGATGATTCTTTGATTCGATAGATAGTCTGCAGTTCGACCAACAAGTCGTGATTATCTAGGTCATTGAGCCGCTGGGAATATCGATTGAGCCCAAGTGCTCTCGGATCAAAAGCCTTGTGTATCGACATAGGGAATCTTTGAGCCAAGCTTCTTGTGAAATAGCATCATGTCCTCCCATATCGATTGCTTGATTTTGATGTCCTTCTTATTGATCGAGACCGGAAGATTTGCGGTTCCATGAGCTTTGGATGCTCATAACCACCGTCACAACCGAGATGCGACTTGGTGATGATGATGTAGAGGGTTCTCCACGGTTGAGTAATATTCTTAAGCTCCACGTGAGAGTGCTTAGTAACGATTCCTGAAGCTTCATCATAGCCAATATCTAACAAGAATTGCAGAACTGTCTCCTCAGTAGGTGTGGCAAAGAATTGGTTAAACGATTTGGGAATGAGAAACACTGACCGTAAGTCTGCAGGAGTGATGGTGACTTGTTTGTGATTAAGTGTTCTTGTCATCACTTTGACTTGTGATCCTCTGCATAGAATTCCGAATTCTTTGAATGTAGATTTACATGCATGTGCAGTGTGAGAGCATGTTACGGTAGGGATGATTCCTTAGAATATCACAACAATGAGACAAGAAGATTACGAGCATGTGAGGGTTTCAAAGTCAACCCTAAGGTTGTTCTTTCCAATCTTTCTCGGATAGCCATTAGGGAAGATATCGACAATAGTGAGAACCTCGTGCATCCACATTCATTTGAGCAACCATGTCGTGATGCGAAATAACATTAGCCAAAAGAACCAACATATCGAAGACATAATGTTAGTCAACGGAAGGTTTTATTGTCTAGTTATTGAATATATAGTGTCAATGATTGTTACGAGTCCTAAGTCACTTGTTTGTCCAATAGTCCAATGACGTCGTGAAATGTTTCGTGAGTTAGTTAACTTTATGTTTTAAATTTTATTTTATCACTTATTGTTCACAACATATCAAACGTTTAAGTTTATTAGTGACATTATTGGTTTTGTGACGATATGATTAGTTTATTAACAAGTTTGTACACGTAACAACTCATAATGAAGGTCAATCAAGGCTTAAGCGTAAAATGATAAAGTTCTGCGCGGCAAATGAGAGTGGTATACGGCGTGGTTGAAAGCTTATGCGTAGGATCCTAATCTTCTGGCGTAAGAAATGTTACAGTAGGAAAAGGGGACCTTATGCGTGGAGCTTACGGCGTGGGCGTATAAGAACCTTACGCGTAAGGCTTACTCGTAAGAGAGACCTTATGCGTAGAGGTCACTATTTACGCATATCCTTCACGGGATACGCGTGGTCCCATTGTAGAACCTTATGCGTGAGCGCTACGCGTGAAGATTACTCTTCGCGCAACCTTCTACGTAAGGTGATCCTTATGCGTAGAGATTCAATGACCTTGATTACGAGTTTTACGAGTAGCAATCTCGAAATAAAATCATCATCACATCAATCTTAACACATATATTCATTCTAAAATCAAATCATGGCATGAAAGCTTGTTAAACATTTATGCGTAGAAAGTCATACGCGTAGGTCAAAACCCTAAGGGTTATGAATTACGCATAAGATTTCTAACCATGGAGATTGCACCAAACTTTTTCTGGTAGTTCTAAGGTGTTGTGAGAGTCTATAAACTGAGTTATAACATCTAAATCGTGGTGAATCAAAAATACCCAAACTCAAGAACTTTAAACCCTAATTCCTAATTCTGAATTAATCAGTGTTTCTGGGTTGTTATAGAACCTGGATATCATCAATTCAACATCATATAAACATAACACAACAATATTTTTGACAAAAAACCTTCACATTTGAAAATACCCAAAACCACGCATAAACCCTGATTTCATAAATCATTCAATTCGTGATTATGGGCGAGTTTTGATGATTAAAACGATATCATTGAAGTATTAGAAGCGTTTGACACTATCCTTTTAACCATAAACACACAATCTTGATCATGTGATCATACACATACGCGTAGACCACAAAAACAAGATTATACAACGTTTTAACCGTTGGATTTTGAAAATTCAAAACCATTGCTTAGAAACATGTTGTAAACACAAAATCACTTACAAAATGATGATCAAAAGCACGGTTTGTCAATTGATTCTTAGGCGTAGGATCTTATTTGGTTGAGAGTATTAAATGTGAAGTGAAAGAGTTAGGTGGGAGGTGTTTTATTAAAATAACTTTAACATTTTGTGATTTTGGTCCCTCCACCTTTTCCTTTTACATACAAAGCCATTTAACTTCCATTTTGGTTACCAAACAAAGATTTTAAGAAAGAAACTTGTGACACTCCCCTCAAATTGAGAAAATAATGAAAGGTTATAAATTTAAGTCGAGGAGTGTCATAAAACCGTAAATTTTACCACCATTGATAAAAGAAACAATAGGGATAGGATAACATGCAAGTACACATATGTTTTGAAACAGTTAAGTGATTATATTCTCCCCTCAACACTTGATCGGAAAATACTTGAATTTTAAAAGATTAAAGTGTTGACGGAAGAAATGTACTTGCCATGTTGAAAGAAAAGTAGATTAGAAGAATATTTTTGTTGTTTTATAAGATTTTATATTTATGTATTTTGTTTTTGAAAAGTTTATTTACAAAAGATATTTTGGTGTTTGACGTGTTTTAAGACTGTTTTAGGAGGTCATCCAATTCCTCTTGAGTCAAACACCTCATACCAATCCGGTGGACCAACTCATTAAACCTAGCGGGAGGCAAGGCTTTGGTGAGGAGATCGCCAATTGGTATTCGTACCAACAGTATAATTCAAGCATTACATTCCACGTGGTCCTTGATGAAATGATAATGAAGATCGATGTGCTTTGATTTCGAGTGCGGGCGGGTTGCACGAGATCGCAATGTCACTCCGATTGTCGCGATACATCGGGATTCTCATCAAATCACGTAACCATAGTCTTTGAGTTGTGTTCTCATCCGGATGACTTGAGCACAACACGCGGACATGGCTACATATTCGCTTTGGTTGATGGCAATGATGTACAATCCACGCTTTGATTGCCAAGACACCGTTTATCACCAAGAAATTGTAGTACTCAAAGTACTTTTCCGTGAGTCTAAGCATCCTGCGTGTTCGTCCTGAAAAAGCAATTAGTTCAAAACCGAATCCTTCAAATACCGGATCCCCAAGTTAATGGTTCCCTTGATGTATCGGAGGATTCTTTTGCCTCGAGAGGTGGGTTTCAGGTTGGTCGCGATCGATAGCGGAGCATAGATAAGCGGCAAAGACAATATCAGTCACGCATGGTCGTTAGGTACATTAGAGACCCAATAATACTACGGTATCTTGTAGGGTCAACTAATTTCCCATTTAAGTCGACATTCAGCTTCTTGGTATGAGCCATTGGTGTTGCATAAGTGTCACGGTTTTCATTCCAAATTTGTTTAACAATTCAAGGGCATATTTGGGTGACTCAAGAAAATACCACGGGGTGATTGATGAACTTGCGTCCT
>CM040242.1:171663557-171690471 GCA_022545495.1 Chrysanthemum lavandulifolium | reverse complement strand
CGAAAAGTACTTCCCGAGCACTACAATTTCTTGGTGATAAACCGTGTCCCGACAATCAAAAAGCGAGATTGGACATCGCCATCATCAACAAGCGTAATATGTAGCCATGTCGCTTGTTGTGCTCAAGTCATCCGGATGAGAACACAACTCAAAGACTATGGTTACGATTTATGTAATCCCGATGTAATGCGATAATCGAGTGCCATTGCGATCTCGCAACTCGGCTTCAAAGACTCAAATCAAAGCACATCGATCTTTGCTATCATTTCATCAAGGACCATGTGGAACAGGCAGTTGAATTATACTGGTAGGTGCTGCATACCAATTGGCGCATCTCTCACCAAAGCCTTGCCTCCCGCTAGGTTTAATGAGTTGGTCCACCGATTGGTATGCGGTGTTTGACTCAAGAGGAATTGGATGGCTCTTAAAATGCCTTAAAAACCAACAACCACCAAAATCTCTTTTGTAAATATTTTTCAAAACAAAATATAAAAATATAAAATCAGATAAAACAACAAAAATATTCTTCTATCTATCTTTCTTCAAACATGGCAAGTACATCTCTTCCGTCAACACTCAAATCTTTCAAAATTCAGTATTTTTTCGATCAAGTGTTGAGGGGGAGAAAACATATACTTAACTGCTTCAAAATAACACTGTACTTGCATGTTACCTTATCCCGGTTGTTTCTTTAAATTGGTGGTCACATTTTTGGTTCACTGACACTCCTCGAACTAAAATTTATAACCATTCATTATTTCTTAAGTCGAGGGGAGGTCACAAGTTCCTTTCTTAAAATCTTCGCTTGGTAACCAAAATGGAAGTTAAAGGCTTTGATGAAAATGGAAAAGGTGGAGGACTAAACCGTCAAAATCTTAAAGTTATTTTAATAAAACTACCCACCTAATTCATTTAATCATCACATTTAATATTCCACCAACCATATCCTACGCTTAAAAATCGTTCAACAAATCTGTGTTTTGGATCATCAATTTGTAAGTTGTTTCATAATCTTAACGTGTTTACAAACAATGGTTTTGAATCTTTTACAAATCCAACGGCTAAAACGTGATATATGAGTGATTATGTGTTCTACACATAAGCGTATGAAAACACAATCATTGGTGTGTGTTTTGGTTAAAATAAGCGTGTCAAAACGTTTCAATAACATCAATGATACTATGTTTATCCTCAAAATCCACCCAGAAATACGAATTGGTTGTTTTTCAAAATTAGGGTTCATGAGTCGTTTGGGTGTTTTCAAATGTGAACGCTTTTGGTGAAAAAGATTGTTGTAGAGGTTGTTGTCAAGTTGAATTGATCATATCTAGGCTCAGATATCACCCGTAAACACTAATGATTCATAAATTGGAATTTAGGGTTTATGTTCATTCGGTTTGGGTATTTTGATTCTTGACACATTTGATGTTAAACTTAGCTAAGACAACTCAATAGGCATCTTAGACTTACCGTAAAAACTTTGGTGCAATTTCCATGGCTAGATTTGTTACGCCGTAATTCTTGAAACTAAGGTTTAAGTTCTACGCATAAGGTTTTCTACGCCTAACTGCTTGATAAGTTTTCATGCCATGATCCGTTATAGAATGAGTGTATGTGCTAAAATTGATGCTATGATGATTTTATTTTAGGTTTGCTACACGTAAAAATCGTAATCAAGGTTGTTAGACATCACGCATAAGGATCACCTTACGCCAGAAGGTTATGCGAAGAGAAATCTTACGCGTAACGCTTACGCCGAAGGTTCTACGCATAGGGACTACGCGTGATCCCGTGAAGGATATGCGTAAATGACCTCTCGCATAAGGTCTACTCTTACGAGTAAGACTTACGCGTAAGGTTTATATACGCCACGCTGTAAGCTCCACGCATAAGGTCCCCTTCCCACGCTGTAATATTTCACGCAGAAGTCGTGATCCCACGCATAAGCTTGCGTTCGCCGATATTACTCCCTGCTTACGCATAAGCTACCATTTCTACGCCTAAGCCTTGATTAAACCTTCATTATGAATTGTTACGCGTGCAAACTTGTAAATAAATAAATCATAACGTCCACGAAACCAATAATGTCACTAATAAGCTTAAACGTTTAATATGTTGTGAAAAATAAGTGATAACATAAACTTTAAAACTTAAAGTTAACTAACTCACGAAACTTATCACGACTTCATTAGAGTATTGGACAAACAAGTGATTTTGGACTCAGAATAATCATTGACACATCACATTCAATAATTAGACAATAAAACAACTGCTTGACTAACATAATGTCTTTCGATATGTTGGTTCTTTTGGCTAAATGTATTTTAGATCACGACATGGACGCCGATGAATGTGGATGCACCAAATGTACTCACCATTGTCGATATCTTCCTCATGGCTATCCAATGAAGATTGGAAAGAACAACCTTCGTGTTGACTTTGAAACCCTCACTGCTCGTAATCTTCTTGTCTCATTGTCATTGATATTCTCAAGAACCATCCTTATCGTAACATGCTCTCCCACTGCCATCGCTCCATAGATCTACATTCAACAATTTTGGACTACAATGCAAAAGATCAAAGGACATAATGCCGTGACGGTGACACTCAATCACAAGCAAATCACCATCACTCCCGCAGATTTAAGAGTCGTTCTCCTCATTCCCGACATCATACCAATCAATACTCACGCACCCATCAAGAGACCGCTCGCAATTTTTGATTGATATGGGTATGACAAAGCTTGTGGGTGATTAATAAGCATTCTCACGGATCTTAAGAACATTCCTCACCTTGAGAACCCTTTATATCATCATCACAAAACTGCTTCGGTCGTGATACATAGCTATGAGCATCCCAAGCTCGTGGAATCTGCAAATCTTTTGGGCTCTAATCAACATGAAACACATCGAAATTGAACCTCTGATATGGGATGACATGATGACCTTCCTCAAAAAGCTTGGCTCAAAGATTCCTTATATCAGATACACAAAACTGTTGATCCAAAGAGCTCTTGGACTCAATTCTAATATCCCCAAGAGACTCAATGACCCCGACAATCATGACATGTTGTCTGAACCTACACTAACTGTCAGATTCAAGGAATCAACAACGAAGAAACAAGGTGTCAGGTTGCCGATCTCCTTCTCTCAAATGAACTCAAACAACTCTACTCTTATAAAAGATATTTGTAGTCGTGAAAGAGAACAAAGTTGGTTTTCGATGAAAATCTTCTCGTACACCTACAAGGAGAACCGTAAGAGGAGTGTGGAGTGCTACAAGCATCGAGAGTCGAGGAGGTTCCCAAGAGGAATCCTCCACGAAAAAGGACTGCTCCTTCTAAGGAAGTCGTTCCCATTCCGTGCCAAAGCCTCGAATCGCCAAGAAAGCTAGTGGACGAAAGCTCAAGATACACAATCGTATCGAAGAGATCTTCTACTCAAACTGAAACCGATACTAATCCTTCAAAGAATAAACCTCCCAAATCCTATAGTGAACACGGCAGGGAAGACTCCACTTATTGAGCTCAAGAGGAAAGCTCGATGAAGAGCCTCTAGATAATGATTACAGAGGAAGTTCAAATTGCTTAGACTCCAACACGCTATGAAAGAGTTTGCAAAGGATCAAATGGGTGGCCCCGAGGGTCAAGTGGTGATGTTCAATCCACACCACCCCGATGCGGTTAATCGACCCGATAAGGGAACCGTGCCACCAATCTTGAGCAACAACAAAAGCGCGTGGAAGATTCTATTGATTATGAATTTGAGGAACCGAAACGAAAAGACCGAGAAAACAACCGCCGATGATACAAAGATTGATGAAACGGACGATTATGATCGTCTTCTTCTGACAGCCCCATCCGCTCCAAGGAGAAAACTTCGAGCCACCAAAGGACCCGAGTCTCCTCACATCTCACCATCATCGATTCATCTTCTCACCCTCACCACCACCATCAAAAGAACAACGGATCCACATCCGGATCGGTGAAGAAGCCAACCGCCTTGGATTTCTCAAGCTAAGACACGAATCGTTAAAGTCGCCAAACAGTCGAAAGAAGGACGTGCTTTACAAGAAGTCGAATTTTCTTGTCGATCGTGTGATACCTTCATGACGAGAATGACGAGATGAAAGTTGAAAGGAGTATGTCCGTAAGCTCATGAAGATGATCTTCAAGGAAAATGGATGAGATGATCAAAGGATACACTCACAAGTACCTTCTTGACATCGTTCCTCGAGTTACTAAGGAGTCGTTCACCAAACAACTCTATCCGAATCTCTTACACCGTGATCTTTCTTTGAACTACGATCAAGCTACCTCACACAAGCCACCACTTGTGAATGATCGACCGTAGAAGTTTAAACCGCTCGTACACAAATACAATGAAGTCCCTGAGAATAGATTGAATTCTGGGTCGTTAAGTCCCACTGAGGATGAATTGGTGTTTAAACACTTGATCGATGATAGAATGATCACTAAGGATAGTGATCGAAAGGTTTTGAATGGATAATTACCTAAAGAAAAGATCTACAAATTACAAATGACTTAAATGCAAATTAAAAGAAATTAAAAAGTTAAAATATATTAAATAAACGCTATCACTATTTTTAAAGTGATGAACGTTTAAAACCTAAAACGACGTTTAAATAAAATTACGAACGCACAAAATAAAACGTGAGTTTTAAGGAAATAAAAGGCCTATAAATATGAAAATGACATTTTACAATCCTAATAATAAAAGAAAATTATTAGAAAAGAAAATTATTTTTACAACTATTTATTTAATTATTATTAATTAAAAACTATTTATTAAGTATTTAAAATGCACTAAAATATAAGAAAATACAAAATTAACCTAGAAAAATAAAATTATAACTTGGAAAATTCTAAAATATGATAAAACTTATTTTAAAATTGAAAATATATTTTTAGACTTATTATGTATTTATT
The DNA here is from genome assembly GCA_022545495.1 of Chrysanthemum lavandulifolium. Classification (NCBI taxonomy): domain Eukaryota; kingdom Viridiplantae; phylum Streptophyta; class Magnoliopsida; order Asterales; family Asteraceae; genus Chrysanthemum; species Chrysanthemum lavandulifolium. The sequence continues at coordinate 171,685,523 of CM040242.1, read as the reverse complement.
ATTAATTTAAAACTATTTAAAACTAATTAAATGCTAAAAATACTATTTAAACCAAGAAAATTATGGAAAAATACTTTTATGACTTTTATATTTATCTTAATCTATAAAAATTGAAAACATATTTTTAAAGCCTTTTCGATTTATTAGTATTAAAAGCTATTTAAAAGACTTAAAACTATTTAAAATAAAGAAAATAGCAAACAAGTGTAAGAAAAATCAAAATTCAGGAAAATGCTAAAATATTATTCTAAGTTTATAAAAAATATAAAAACATATGCTTATGTTGAGGAAAAAGCAACTGTTGTGAAACTGCTTATCAATAAGCAATTCAAAATAAGCTATAAGCTACCACAGAGTACCTGATGAACACAGAAGCTAAATAATGCTATGTTAAGTATAACTTAACTAATTATCAGTACTATAGATCCTTAAATAAGCTTAAACTGGATTAGAGCTTATTAGATTATATATGAAAACAAAGATCAAGAGGCACTTTTAAGCTATTGCATAAGCTAAACAAATAAGCTAAATGGAAAAATAGATAAAGGGACTTAAAGTAGACCTGGCCTACTATACTTGGACCAAAATCGACTTATCACAAGCTTGATTGAAGCTTGTGAACAGTCGCAATTTATGCTCTGCACACTCGATGAATGCCGAGTGTGCGCAGGCATATCTTGCCTTGTTGGGCGTCGATAAAAGCTTATTGGAGCTTGAGAAATGGAAAACAAAACCGATAATATTAAACTAGACCTAATGAACTTGCAAATCCCAAAATCTCATAGATTCTTATGAAGAAATGAACCAATGAGACTTCAACAAAGTTTTGTAAAACCGGATTTTCCAAATCTCGACTTTGAAAAAATGAAATGGATATTTGACTTTTGTGATCTTTGAATCAAATTTAGAACCGATTATGATAACTTGTGATAAAATAACACGATGCAAGCTATATTACTAACTTTTAAACATATATGCAATATTACATTAACGATTCAAATGTAAATGTAAACTAGAGCGAGATACAAAATCATTTTGACTTTTAATGGAACAAAGACTGAATTTTAAAACTTGACTGAGCTATTATGACTTATAACAATGATGAACATCAACTCAACTGGCCTTTTGCAGTTTTGAATCAGCAAATCCAAACACTCCTTTTAGAAACAGTTGTAAAGCTTTTCAAAGGATTCCACTGATTTAGACCATGCAACTGAATTAAGGACTTGTATTATTATATATTTAGACTGAATAAGCATAAAACAATAGCACTAACAACTTGAAATTCAAGAATGGTGATTATGTTATTTTAACTGTGAAAATAAAATTTTTATAAACTACAAATTGAAAAGAACAAATGACTAGTTTTATGGTTTATTTTAACTTAACTATAGCTAATAAACATTCAAACACGTAGATATAAGCTTAAAACTCTTAAACAAGAAAAAGCAAGAAATGAGCAAAGGCTTACAAATGCTTCCCAACCGAAAACGAGAACAAGGACCAAGAAGTACTTCCTATAGAACCTCCACAGTTCACTAACCCATTCCCATCCAAAACCAGATCGCATCGCTTGCTTGCACCATATCCATGGATTTTTGATTTTTCCCTAATTATTTGGTATTTTGGTATTTTTCCTTTTATAACTAGAACTCGATTTCAAGGTATCTAAAAGCTCAAATAAGCTTTCCGAGGAGCTTATATTGGCTTATAAGTCCAAAGAAACAACAAACAACAACATTACATAACATGATAATTTTGAAAGGAAAATTGCATAAACCGAATTTAGACTTAAAACTTGAAATTGTTTATCGAGAAAGATTCACAATACACGATATTGCTTAAAAGGTTCTTGAAAGCTAAGAAATACAATCGAAATTAAAATTAAGCTAAAACGACATAAACTACACTAAATTACACTACTTCCTTTACTCCTCTGCTTCTCTCTTCTTCTTTATAGCTTTTTCAGACTCTATGTCGACCTCTAGTCATTTCCCACTTGATTGCACCTTTGAATTCATCCTCATCGTCCATGTGTAAAATTGGCGGGAAAAAGTCATGAAGCAGGTTTTAGCATTAAATGAGCTTTGGTTGTTTGTGTAAGTGGAGGGGGACAAGGTGTGAAATGTAGATATGAGCTGGAAAGGTGGTGGACAGGTGGTGGTAGCAGGTGGAGCAATGGTGTGGAAACAGGTGTGGGTGAGGTAGAGGATGAACAGTAGACGTGCGTGTTTCTCTGTTTTAAATTTTTGGGCCGGGTCATGTATTTGGACTGGATTGGGCTTTGTGATATAAATAGGATCCGTTTGGTTGTAGTTAAATAACAAGGACCATTCATGTAAATCGCCAAAGTGAGGGCGATATTGAAAATTTTTCCAATCATATCACAAGGGCTAAACTCAGAATCTTGAATAGTACAAGGACCAATATTGATTATTTTCCATTTTGTAAATCCAGGACTAAAACTGCAAGTTTGAAACTTGAGGGACCAAACATGTAAATTCTCCAAAGTTTATCATAAGGACCATTCTTGTCATTTATAAATAGTACAAGGTTAAAATTTTATAATTTTCACTTTTTAAATTAACCAAGGACCATTATTGATATTTTTCCAATGTTCAGGGACTAAAGTTGTCATTTTGCAATTTTTGAACTTTAAAGGGTTTGTTTTGACAACTTTTGAATCTCATGGACCTTAAATGACATTTTACAAGTTTTTGAATTACAGGGACTAATTTTGACAACTTTGAAACTTGGGGACTAAAACCGCCAATTATGCAAACTTGATACGCTTTTCATCGATTTGATGTTTTTGCATTTAAAACATATAAAACACTTGTTTGTGATATTTTTATCATTTTGATATGTTTCGAGTGTTTTCGATGTTTTGGCATTCTAACAAGATAAAATGATGAAGATTTAGACACTCATCACCCGGCCAAATGCACTATGAAATCAACTCCAATGCATGTGAACATCAATCCGCTTGATCCCATAATCTTCTCGATGTCGAATTGGTTAACCGGCTGGTAGCTCAAATGTCGAAACGATCCGCAACATTTGCCTCCTACGAAGGTAAATTGTTTGAAGCATTGTCGAATACCAACTAAAATCGAGATGCAGAGAAGAAGTCGAAGGCCTAAGCGTCCACGCGACGATTGTTAGGAATTGGAAATTCCATGTTAAAGTGTCGGTCACCCCAATTATAGTCTAGCATATGTTAGCTCGTAGATTTGTAGTTATTTACGTTATGTAGTAGTTTATTAGTTAATTTGTAGCGTAGAATAGTGTAGTGCAACACCGCGAGGAAGGACGGTCTTTACCCATCAGATGCCCGATCCACGGCCGATAGGAGGTCGTGTATTATGTAGATAAATACCCTTCCATCCATGGAAGGGTGGTGCTTCTCATTCAATCTAATATTCTCTTTGTGTAAACCTCTAGCAAGAACACCCTCTCTCTCTACTAACTCTCTAACTATGGCAAACATGTATTTTGATCATCCAAGACCACCGAATCATCAACACAATAAATATACGATCCTACAATTGGTACTAGAGCCAAGGTTTTTTTTTGTGTTTTGTTGATTTGTGTGGTTTTGTTTCATGGTTTCTTTTGGTTTTTTGAATCATGTTGTACGCAGTTTTGGTACAATATTTGTTGGTCAAATCTTTTCTCGTCCATTATTCTCGTCAAAACCGTGCTTAATCAGCTTATATCTATTCTTGTTTTGACCATATATGTCTTGTCCATTACCGTCAATATCTCGTTTTTTTCGCGTGTCCAATATAATACCAAAGTGACTTGTTTTTGGTCAAATGGGTCAAAAGGTCACACTTTTATGCAAGTTATTCTGGGTTTATATATGAATATGGTCGAAATATCGTCTGAAAACTCATGGGAAAAAAAAACTCAAACATCTTACTAGCGACTTGTACAAGCTCTAGTTAGCGAGTTGGTCGCTTATGTTGTCCGTGTTCATTGTACCTCATTTTTAGCGACTTTGGTAGCGAGTTGCGACCGTGACATAGCGACTTGTTATTAAACAAGTTAGCAACTTGTGTGCTTTAATTGACTAGCGACTTGACTCAATGACCTAGCTACTTGTTATTGAACAAGGTAGCGAGTTGATTTTAAGTATTATAGCGACTTGTCATGACTCATGAGTGCTAGCGACTTAACTTTAATCGCCCTAGCGACTTGTTATCGAACAAGTCGTAGCAACTTGTGCTATACTATGGCTAGCGAGTTGTTTTGAAAAAGGGTTAGCGACTTATGACAAAAGACTTAGCGACTTGATACAGAAAGGATAAAGAAGATTTAACTTTTAAGACCATGACCACAAAATCACAATACCATATACCAACTCACTCGTATGACCTCAAGGTTCTTATCCCATCGTCAGTACAAGAAAAATTATACGTTAAAGAAATACAGTAGCAACGAGGCTATTACATCAGATCCAACAAGAAAAAAATCCAACTCCAACAAATCCCAATCCTACTCATCCACCATCTCCTACCACATCTAATCATGACTCAAAACGAAATTAAAGATGGAAAAAGATCTCAGATTATTTCGTGTGTACTGTTATCAAGACCATTCAAAGGTTCTCACACAAAATCATCTCATCACAGATCCAATTTGTTGAAGTCATGCTTCAATTGATATTCGAATCAAAAGAAAGATTATAACATTGTTATATCTCCTCTTTGTTTCGTTCAAGACTCAAACAAAAAGATATGAAACCTACCTTGAACCTTTGTGTGATGTCAAGGGCTATCGTGGCTGTTATAACGGGTTCTAGCCATCCCTGTGGCCTCGTCATGTGCCTCGTACCATCCCTGTGGCGAGGTAATTATGTGCTTCAATGGAATAAGATCCTTTTCTAGGATTGATATCGATTGGTTTAATATCGATGCGTTTGTTATCAATAGTGTTGATGGTTTGATTTAGTAGTGTTGGTTTGATCCGTTCCTAGGATATTGTGGCTGAGATTCATGTTTTGAATGATGAGATGTGACTGATTAGTCAGGATGGTGGCTGATTAATAAGGTGTGTATTAAGGGTTTGATTGTAGATGCGTTTGATGTGAGTGTATGATACTAGTGATGTGAATTTTTGTTCTCAGTTTGTTGCCTTGGAAGAGATACAGATGTGATGGTAGGCGAATATATGAGAATGAGAAATATTAGGGTTAATCTGTGTTTAGGGTATCTCTTATAACCGGGTATGAATAGACATATGGATCTGGGATATATTTTCAAACCGGCCTCTAAATTCACTTGGATCGTGGGCTTCTCTTAATATGATCGGGCTATAATGGGTCATGAATTGGTTGATACATCGCTTGCACTTAAATGGGCTGCTCATGTTAATTGACAAATAGTAAAAATTGTTATCCTAATTATTTGTCAAAATATTTGGATGAAATTTTTATTTTATTAACGAGTGGTATTTTGGTATTATTTCACTGGAGGATACACTAATTCACGGCATGAGCTAAATTTCACGGATGGTTGGATTACACTTTCTGGGACACACGTTTGATTGATCTTGACTTTATCGAAAATGTTGAACCTTCTTTATAAATCCTAAATATTAATGATGAGCCAGAGTTGAATTGGATTGGATTGGAATGGGCTTAATGGATTATTGGATCAAATACTTATTTTTGATAATGAGATTTGAAACATGAGATTTGATGTTTTGTGTTGTTATTGTGATTTGGTGTGTTGTGCGGGCAATACCTTGGTTTATGCATTTTCACGAAAGGTAATATGTCATGGCTTGGATTGTTATTGGAACTAAGTTGACTACGGGGTTGTTGATATGGTATATCTTATTTGGATTTGAAGTAAGGCTTTCCGGGCGTGTTTACTTATTTCGTCTTCGTTCTTTCTACCCTTCCGCGAAGATGACTTGTTTGGGCTTTTATAGAGGGTGATAAAGACTTGGCTATTTAGTTACGCTTGTGATTCTTTCTCGCTTGACCCACAACGCTGCTATCACTTTGGTGTCTCACCATTGAGAATGTCAAGAGGTTTTGTACATTGGGTACACCGCTTCTTCATCACAAGGATTAGTACAAGTTTAAGTAACAAACTGGGAATTTTATGTCATGTACGAGTTTGATATATCGGGCTTATTCTCCATGGGTCACCGCAATTGCCGGCAGATTGCATGAATGATGTGTGTACCAATGTGTTTACCGGATGGTTGATGATACTATTGATGTTGGTTAATGAACTGTTGATGAACCGCTGCATGTTCCCCTAAAATGTATATTCACCGAAACCAAAGTTGTCATAACACCTTCAAGTCGACATTGTTTACTGCTTTGTCTTGATTTTGTAAAATCCCGAAAAGAACCTATTTCTCGCTTAAATCATAGACTTGTAAAATCCCGTGACAATGGAAACATCCTGTAATAGTAAAGTGCATTTCGGATCCATCTTACTGCTTATTCTTGGTTTTGTAAAATCATGAAAGAAACTATTTCTTGGTTTAAACTTTAGAATTGTAAAATCCGTGATGATGGAACCATCTTGGAGAAAGGAAAGCGTATCTCGGGTCTTCGATGCCGGTGTTACGGGTTCTATTTCAAGAAGGGATAAAAGGCGTAGTTCATAAATTGATGCGTGTTTGGATATTCGTCATGGCGCTTTAGTTATTACATGGTTTTACGGGTTATGTGCTTTTAACTATGGTCTGGATGAAACCATTATCAAAGTTCATTTAAATGTCAAAGAAGGCTAGATTTGAGCAGTTTAGAAGATGTGACAACCATGTTAATTCAAGATTATTTATTCGAGGTTGAAGTGAAATATCACGGGCTTTGTGTACTTAGTATCCGAAGGTATCGGGGATGGTTGGATGAAGATTCTTCATGATCCTTGTTCAAGCTTATTATCAAAAATGAAGACTCGGAAATCTAGTTATTGTTGGGTGTCTTTACCTTTTCTTTACCACTTGGGGAATTAGCTCATACCACTACAAAATAACTATCACTTTAAGGAGTTACATTGTAGTGCTTAGTGTCACATTCAATTGTGGATTTTCAAGAGGTAATGTACGCTCTATTACTTGATGGTTGGTTGGTTGAAGAGTATAGAGTACTTAAGAGATTCAATGGAGCATGAATTCTCGGCACCGCTCTTTGTTACATATGTGCAAGTTTAAGTCACGAGTTCGGGTTAGTTTACTTGGGTCAAATTCATCATATTGGGTTTTCCATCACCGTCACGACAAAGAGCCTACCGAATGATAATGGGGTTGATTACATGTTTTGCTAAGAGAGTCAAAAGAGAGATTATGACGATGAACACTTCAACATGCCTCGTACTCTAAAGAAAAGAAATGTGTACGCTTTAGTGCGCGTTATCTTCCAAAGAAGAGAAATCTTCTTATGACGTTTGAATACTTCAGTTCAAACCTCGTTCTCTAAAGAAAAGAAAAGTGTACGTCTCAGTGCGCTTTATCTTAGAAAGAAGAGAAATCTTCTTATGACGTATGAACACAACAATTCATGCCTCGTTCGCTAAAGATAAGAAAGGTGTACGTGTCAGTGCGCTTTATCTTCTGAAGAAGAGAAATCTTCTCTATTATGACCATTCTCATCAACTTGCTTCATGCTTTTCCATGTGCTTCACCATCAAGTGAACCGGGTCGCTATTGATTGTTTTCTTATTCCACTTGCTCAACTATTATGACGATGGCGACATCATGTGCTAATTTTATGGGAGAAGTGTGAATAGAATACTTTTGGATGATTTCACTTATTTAGTCAAGAATGGCATCTCCGTATGCAATTCTTGAGGGGGAGAAGAAGTGTGAATTTTTTGCATAGTTGATTGATATTTGAGAATATAAATGGTCATACGGCTCTAAACTCATGTAAGAACCGAGCTTCTTCTTATCGGGTAATCTTCACATGGAGTTTCTTCTAAGAGCCGTTAGTTGACGTACACATCAACATGATGATTCCGAACAATCTATCTGTTCTTGTTTGATGTGATTGGTAGTTTGGTGTTACCATTTCGTGTGTTCACCGCGCCCGATTGTCGATTTCGTGATGAACATCTTTCGTTTTGTTTGATTGGGAGGATTTTAGTTAAGGGATTTGCAAGATGTAAGTTAATTGGGATGCTTTTGGTGGGATTCTTTTGGTCCGAGTTGAAGATGTTAACTATCTATTCCCAACCGGACAATCTTGAAGAAGGTCGAGTCTACACCTGCTCTACACTTTCTCGCAAGCGTGTTAGAAGACTAAAGACGAGTTGCATTTAACGATCTAAAGACTTCTTCTTAACTGGGCTATTTATCAAAAAGATTGTCGGTCTAGGGAGAGCACTAATTGGGGAATGTGATATGTCGAATTTAATCCCCAATTAGACTTGCTCACATTATTCAAAGATGTTGATTCTCACAAAGACTTCAAGCGATCTTCTCAACAAATTTCAAGTATTTGGGCATTCAAAGAGTTGTCGATTCCAAGTATCAAAACCAGAAAAGAGGAAGGAGACAAGCATCTAAACGCGAGTAAACTTGATGTACTTAATACTTCTAAGTAATTGAAGATATCCCGGGAAGACAAATGTTATTACCGCAGAGAAACTCAAGGTTTGACTCATGGCGAGTAAACTTGATGAACTTAATTCTTCTAAGTGATTGAAGATATCCCGGGAAAACAAATGTCATGACCGCAGAGAAACTCAAGGTTTTACTCATCAAGGCGTTTAGTAATCTTATTCCAACTATGTGGGGGAAGTGATGTTAGAGAAAGTTTCTGAAGATAAAAGAGGTACACTAGTGTGTGGTGATTTCGATGGTATCGCAATGATCGTGAGAGAGATTGTGTACATTGGGATGCTCAAACCGTTTACTTGAGTGCTTAATCGCGATTCGTAGATATAATCACTTATTCCGGAGTCGACATCCGCAGAGATTGTCATCCGCAGAGATAATCGATGACTTGGCCTCGCTTCTTCAATGTTATCGCTTATTCATTCCTTGGGTATTGGTATACTTCGGATACTTGACCTTCATACACGATCATCAGGGAAGAAAAATGAAAACACGTGTTTTCAAATTTACATCATCTAACGAACTTTCTTAATCATCCTACGTGCTTATCTGTAAAATATAATTGCCTATGTTGAAGGACTAGGTTTCTAGGATATGATTGTTAGGTTTAGATGATTAGAGTTTGATGAACACATAATCCCATACCTTATATGAACTGATTGATATGTTGAATTGACTTTTATTAGCCGATTGTTGTTTGGGTGATGTCGACCACCATATATTTGTATGTGTGTTCACTAACGAATGCAGGTATATTGGTATATAAGAATGTTCCCGATCCGGATCCCACAATAGAAGATGATTGGATGCCGAAAGGAAAGGGTATTTCTTATCTTGGGTTGACAAATGAAGAAACGGAGTTTAATTGGACTTCTATGGAGAGTTGGCATAAATGCAACGTAAGAGGTCTCACTGCATCGCCAGATGGTTTTCTTCTAAGTGATTGAAGAAACGGAGCTTAATTTAACCTCGCTTGGCATTAAAATGCAACGAAGAAGAAGTCTCATCGCATCTCGCAGACGGTTTTTCTTCCAAACCCTACAAAGAACAACAACGGAAGCTTCTCAACCACCTAACGATCTTTAGGCAGATACCATTTTAAACAATTTTGAAAAATTTGAATAAATTGTTTTGAAAATGGAAAATATTGTTTTGAAAATATATTGACTAAATTTTGAAAATCACCGGACTTCTTTTATCAAAACCTAAGTCACTCAATTATCGACTTCGATCATCAATTGAGGGGAGAGTGATTTAAAATTAAATATTTTCAAACAATATTTCATCAAGTCCGCTTTGTACGAAACAAAGTGGTGATCTAAAGATTTAATGTTATGTCATGGTATGATTTTCTTTAAAACTCAAAGATCCGTCAAAATGAATTTTTTCTCGTTTGTTTGATTGTGAAATTGTTTTATTTTACTAAAAGATCTCTTAAAACAATCATACCGACACTAACAATCTTTAATGTCTTAAAATGGTCCTTATCTATCATCTTTCAAAATCAAATCTTGCCACGTCTTTCCCCAAAATTTTCTAAATTATTTAAATCTTTTGGGATCACTAATCTCAAATGGTTTGAAATCTTTGTTCGGGTGAGAGATCGTGATTTAAATCTCAAATCTGTTTTAAATAGAATTGATTTTAGTCCTTCAAAGGCACTCCTGCCTCCATGTGCCAAACGATTTCAAATACACAATGCACATGTTGAGGAGGAGGATTTATCCAAAGACCAGATGAGTATTTAAACAAGGCCACATTTTCTCCCATGTTTTCTAAACCGAATTAAATCACTTGGGATCCAAAATCTCAAAGGGTTTGATATATTTGATCGGGGAGAATTTGTGATTTAATAATGAAATTTGATAAAGGTGATCGTTTTGATTCAATTGTGCAGTCGCTTCTCTCAGATGTGTAAACGCTTTCAATCTCGAAGCATATATTGAGGGAGCATTTTAAAAGAAAATAAACTATCGAGGTACAAAAGCTTTTATGTTTTAACATAATGTACCTTGATTGAGTTTTCAAATGGTTTTTAATGGCTCTTGTGATTGTGGATGTGCTTCAAATTAACTCTTGCCTCTATGTGATAAAATGTTTTCAAATATCCTATGCACATATCGAGGGGAGAATTTTACCAAAGAAATTCAAATGGCTTTTTCTAAGGAAATTGTGATCAAGAAATTATTTCAAAGAACTCTTGCCTCCATGTGCCAAACAATTTTAAATCATATGCACATGTTGAGGGGAGCATTTTCTAAATGATCAAAACTATTAAGGTACAAAATGCTTTGATCTCGTATCACAAGTACCTTGATTGTTTTCCAAATGATTTTCAATTGGTTTCAAAGAAGAATGAACTGCACTAATAGACCGACCATTTTACTTTATGCATGGTGTTATAAGGATGGTTAGGTTAGGTATTTGTTCCCACGATCCGCCGTAACCTGGAGGATCTTCCTGTGGATAATCCACTAGATAGTGTGAGTCCTTAGGAATATTAAAAAAGGAGAAAATGAGAATATGGGAAGAGTGCGGACCGAGACAGAGCTAGTAATCGAATAAACCCAACAAGGTTCTAGTTATGAAGTCTCGGTAAGCACCAAGGGGTTGAAGAATGAAAAAGAACTGAATGTGAAAGGGGTGAAAAGAAATAGCCTCCATCAATTCAACCTTAGGGCAAGAACTGTGTTCAATACATATGCTCGGGTTGTTACTAAGGTAACACCGGTATTGAATACAAGACGTCATGGACCCAAGGACGATCGCACTAAACTTCCCAAGCCACCAAGTTCCTCTTAAAAGGGCTTGTTTCATTCTCATGGGGAACCGACATAATCTATCAACTTTCTCTAGAGATGGTTGATATTGAAGTAGGAGACCTACTCCCTAGTCTCCCAAGATAGGAACCAAATGTGCACTATTGAGCCTAGAGCCAAGAGATCATCCACAATATCTCGTTAGGACACAAAATTAATGATAACTTTCTGTTTCACACAATGTGGAAAGTAAGAATATATTGAGAGTCCCACGATTATCCTTGTGGTTTTGCCGTAATATCCGAGTGGTATGTAAAAGTATTTACGATGAAGATGGAAATCCTTCTAGAGCCAACATCAAACAAGCTCTTGGTGGGTGACATGTGAGATCTTTTCAAAAGATCAAACTTGTGACAACTGGATAGAACGATGGGGCAATTCACTCGTGAATCAACCTTGGTCCAGAATGGAATTGACGAATACTTTTGGAAAAACTGCTCATGTGCAAACCATCTTTTCTCTAGCACGCCGAATGTGTACTTATGTTTTCAAATTCAAAAAGTATCTCCGATTGAAAATACTTTTAGAAAACCGCTCGATGCGCGAATCTCTTCTTTTCGCTAGCACGTCGAATGTGTACTCATTCTCTAATACAAAAATTATTTTGTTTGAAAATTGATCTTTCTCATAAAACCTTCGTCAGATTGCAAAACTCTTTCTTCAAGCAATACGCGATTGTTTTTCAAATCATTTTCATCAATCGGTGAATCTCAATTACCGGTTCACTCACTCCGTGTTGTCTTCTTTGAGACGCTCGGTTTGAGAACAATTAGAACATTGCGAAACCCTATCAAGGAGATTCTTAGGAATCCTACCGATCACAGTGCAAGATTTGTATCGATCAACGGGAACCGTGGGCGTGTACTCAATTCAACGAAGTGGTCAAAGACACTTTCGTGTTTTATTGCTAATCGTTGTTTGCAGGTACATTTGACGGTTGCAAATGATCAAAATTGAGGAGTCAATCCAAAGCCGCATACTCAAAGATCCACACTTAATTGAAGAAATCATGATCGGTGCATAATCTACATAACCCGGTTATGATATTTCTATACTATGCTTCGCTACTGTTGCAAATATCATGAACCAAAGAAAGCTTCCGCTACTCGATGGAAAGATGTCATGATTCAAAAGTGTGAGCATGTCGGTCCGAAAGTCACAACTTCACATGATGGCAACACAATAAAGGGTGATCCAGATTTCACGTGGTCGATGATCTCAAAGAAAGCTTGAAGATCATCAAAGATGTGGATCGGTTCAAAGACCTCCACTTAAAGTACAAATCTATGGGACTTAGAAGAATCGCTACAAAAGCACAAAGATTGCGAAGTGAAGAATTCAAGTCTACGAGCTCAAGAACAATGTCAAAGAAAGAATGCTAGGATGCAAATGTATTTCATGGGGTGACCTCCTTAGGGAGATTGTTAGGAATTGGAAATTCCATGTTAAAGTGTCGGCCACCCCAATTATAGTCTAGCATATGTTAGCTCATAGATTTGTAGTTATTTACGTTATGTAGTAGTTTATTAGTTAATTTGTAGCGTAGAATAGTGTAGTGCAACACCGTGGAGGAAGGACAGTCTTTACCCATCGTATGCCCGATCCACAGCCGATAGAGGTCGTGTATTGTGTAGATAAATACCCTTCCATCCATGGAAGGGTGGTGCTTCTCATTCAATCTAATATTCTCTTTGTGTAAAACTCTAGCAAGAACACCTCTCTCTCTACTAACTCTCTAACTATGGCAAACATGTATTTTGATCATCCAAGACCACCCGAATCATCAACACAATAAATATACGATCCTACAATGATGAAGATAAGGATCAGATAACAATGACGAGCCTAAACGCAAGAAGTCTCGTGAATCATCTTCTATGCAACCTCCACCCCAACGGACTCCACCAACAAAGGTCTCCTCCTCGCTCTTTCTACCAAAAACCTCGGATTCTTCCGAGTTACCACCCCAGACTTAGAAAACCGGTGATCACTTTGAGTATACGGGTGGTGACGATGAGGAATTCCATGAGCCCCAACAACAACCCACCTCTCCGACAAAGTTAAGAAACCGAATCCTCATCCGTGCCTAAGAAAAGAAGAAGAAATCGACTCGTTTTCTACACTTGTTAATTCTACTCCTACCCACCCAAGGTCAAGATCCGAAGACGGTAGTACATTGGAGCATGCTAAGTTCTTGCAAGAGAAATTCGTGTGAAAAGATGACAAAATCCGAGTTGAAGTGCATCAAGAATGAAGCATTTCAATTGCTCAAAGATAGCTCGAAAGTGCTATTGAAGTTGAGTATCACCTTGATAATATAGCACGAGCTATGTCTAACAACATGGATTGCTCAACCTCAAGCAAACATCGACTTCATCAAACGGGACAACCCTCCATATTACAATCGATCGGTCTAAACCTCTACCAACAATTGGCCAACCAGATCACCTAGGATTCCATTCCGATATTTCTTCAACAAAGACTTGGAATTTCTTCTACACGGCGATGGTTCAAGGAAATACGCTACATCTCGACACTTCCATTCCGTAAGCACCATATACTCTAACCGTGATAGCCATCGAGGAAAGGGCTAACCACATGTTCTCCAACAATGTGGAAGTATATGACCGTGATGCATTGTATGGGATTCACCATTGGCGGAACGCCGATTTAATCTACTACGTGCGCCAGTTCAAAAGTCTCAACATGAAGTGTTCAAGATTAAAGCAATCGTGGCTATTAAACATGTTGATCTTTCGTCTAAATGGGACTACACTTTCCTCAAGAATATTGTGGTCAAAAGGCAAGACGAAAGGATTATGCATTCTCTGAGCGGACTTTGAGAATTTGTCTATCAACGACATTGAAGACATGTACCTTGCTAAAGTACGTGGTCGCATGAGACAATTCTCGATCAAGTGCAACGTGAATACATCAAGTCCTTGCTTATCTTCATCGGAAGAATAGTAATCAAAGAACGTGTTGAAGATCTCCACTTGCGCTTGAATCATATCGCACTGCGCCAACTTTACTCCACCACGCCTAGATCTTCCCGACATCAACCAGCTTCCACAATACACCCTCATCAGCAAACCATTCGGCGTCGTTTATTGTAGTAAACTTCAACAAAATTGCTTGATGGCGTGTAGAGATCTTCACAAATTTGGGGATCACACATTGAAGAAGGTTAGGGATGGCTTGGCTTATCGGTTGAAGGAGATACATGAAGGCATTGGGTCTCCAAAGCGATGGAATTCTCAAGACATAAGGGATGTGCAGAATCATCACCGGATTGATGAAAGGTTGTATCGACGGGACCGCCTCGTAACTCGGAGAGCTTTGTAGGTGGTCGTCCCGTGATTGCTCTCGCCGCTATCAATGCCATGTTCGCATTCCTAGAAAGATTGATGGACTTCTGGTACCTCTTGAATCGCTTCTATTTCATAATATTTTGGATGTGTGATTTAATTATGACTATGGCTTGTGCACACATATCGTTGTACAACCCGTCTTGTCAAGAAAGGACCCGTGGTACGCTTGATTACAATCCTTATAAAAGGAGCGAAGCTTCTTAATTTTGAGTAAAACCTATCAAACCTTTCATTTTCAAAGGTTTTGCTCAAAAGAACAAGTTGAGGGGAGTACTTATGATTTTCAAAACCTCAACCGCTTATATCACTTGTTGAGGGGAGTATTGACTTACAAACTTTGTTCACAAATTGTTCACCGTGGTCATCTTCCCATAAAACTCAAAATGGTCATATTTATTCTCAACATTTCTTCAAAATAACATTTATATGCCATTTTTAGGGGAGAAAATTATGTGATAAGAAATATGTTGTGATATTGCTATTGAATCATCGTTTGAAAAGACTTCAACCCATGAATTGACGGGATCCGAACAAATCTTACATTGAAAAGATTTGTCTTCCAAAGACTTATCCAAGTAAATTGTACCTATTCGAGAAGCTCTTGATAGACATGAACTTTGACGGGTTTGACAACCTTCGAGGTTTGCCCACACCTTCAAGGTAGTTATTAGAGCTAGTTGTCACCTAAAAGCTGACAATGTACCTCTTTAAGTATGCAACATAACCGTGTCCCTCGGGAATTGTCTATCTTGAGTCGATCAATTCAAAAGTGCGAGCTCTTTCCTCACCGTGCGATTTTTGTTTAAACTCTTAAGCACATGTGGAGGGAGTATTTATGAAAATCTAAAACTCTTGAAGTGTTCAAACATGTTTTCATTCACAAACGCTGAGAGATTTTCATGAAAAATGGTTTTAGGGCAATGGGTTATAAGGTGATTAAGGTTAGGAATAACTGTCCTATGATCCGCCAGAGTCGAGGGATCTACCCAAGGACAATACCAATAGTTAGAATTTAGAAGTCCTTAGGTATGATTATAAAAGGAGAAAATGAGAATCGGAGAAAGAAGGAGTTGAAGAATTAAAAAGAAATGCAAAGAAAAGGGTGAAAAGAAATAGCCTCCAGATTATTCAACTTAGGGCGCATAATCGGGTTCAATTCATCTCACATCGGTTGTCACTTAGTGACGCCCGGTATTGAAGATTAAAAGTCGTCATGGACCCGGTGGACGATGCACTAAACCTTCTTAGCCACTCAAGTTTCTCTCAAAAGAAGCTTGTTTCATTCTCAGGAACCCTACATAATCTATCGGCTTTCTTAGATATTGCGATATTGAAGAAGGAGACCCTCTCCCTAGTCTCCGCTCAGAAAACCAAAATGCACTATTGAGTCTAGAGTAACGAGATTCATCAAAAGATCTCTTAGGAACACTTGACATTTCATCACTTGTCGCTCAACAATAAGAACGCTGCTGGTACGTTATCGAGTCCTTCATGGATCTTAGCAACTGCTGAGAACATTTATGAGAGGTTCATAACTGTGATCCTCGGTGATTGAATGGAAACTCCCGCCGTGGTCAACATCAAACAGCCATGACAGCAGTCACTTGTAACTCCCGTGGATTACGCTTGTGTGTCTCAAACGGTCTACATCGTGAGGTGATGCTTCTGTACCTCAAATGACTATCCGAATCAGTAGGTGTACTTCGGTACATCGCGCCATCTCACTTGGGACTCAGTTCAGAACGGCCTTTGTGAGAATTAGAGTTGTGTTTTCACACTATGTCGCTAACACTCTCAAAGTTCAAACTTGTAAGTGCCGGAACCGCTTATTACTAACCGCTTTCATATTTTCTTCTTATGGAAGCTCTGGAGCGGAATGATCGTGGCGATTCTTCACATGCTCATGCCAACATCATCACTAATGGAAGTTCTATCTAAAAGCAACACAAAGTGAGAATGATTCTTCGTCAAGCCAAAGAATCTACAAAGTTAAAGACTTAAAGAACTTCATCAAGATCGAAATCCAACGTCAAAGAGCGTGTGAGCATGTTGAAGAATGACGTGAGACACCGAGCAAAGAAAGGCACTGAGGTAGACTTGATGCGCATAACAACAACATACTATCACTACCATCACAAAGAACAATGATCAAAGAACAAAGTTAAAGAGACGTCAAAGCAAAACTTTTAAAGAAAACAATTTCTACACCGGGAGATTGTTCAAATCAAGGCAATTCTTCTCACAAGAAGAAGAATGTCGAAGACGCCAAAGCTACTATTACATCAAGATTTTCACTGCTTATTCATTCATCACCTACACTTAGGGGAGATTGTTGGAATCACTCCTAAACCTAAATCAAGTGTTAGTAATTCATATGTAATAGTTAGCTTAATTATGGCCTTTATGTTTGTTATTAGCTTAAGCTTATGTAGAAGGCCCATGAGCTTAGGCCCATGTCCACTAAGGAAAGGAAGGGAGTAGGAGTGTTGCCTAGCTCCCTTCCTATAAATATTTTGTAATAACCCTCACTGAGGGTTGGTTGTTCAATTTATTCTCTCATTCATACTCTACGATAACCGGTCAAGTCTAACGTGTGTGTGTGTTTGAATATTGTTCATCCGATCTTCTTCTCCTCTCTATTCTCTCTATTGATGCTTGTGTTGTAAACTTAGTGACCTAACAGAAGCGACCCCACTGCAAAGCATGTCGGGCCCTACCCCATTAGTGCAGCCATCACAAGTAGGAGTGGCGGAGCACATGGAAGAAGAGGAGGAGGAGGACCCAGGGTTGAAGTGCAAGAGATCGCTTGGAGGTGATGGAGCGAGCTCATCGAGAAAGAAGCGCCCCGTTGTCCTGGTTGTGGAATCGTCATCCAGTGACGCTATCACCTCCCTTCTACCGATACCACCGGTCCACGTAAGTAATATCATCAAAGTTTTTGCGCATCCCCATTTATGTGAGAAACAAGCATTAATTCCTTCTTGTGTGCAGGTTTGAGCACTCATGAGTCGCCCCGTGGCTAGTCCCAGACGCCCGAGTTTTCTCGAGCCAAACAGCTGAAGCCGAGCCATTGGCTACCGGGATGCGCCAATGGATCGCCTTGTTGAAGAGTTGGTAATCTTGGCGGTCGCATCAAGCTTCACTGGTGGAGAAGCTAAAGGCCAAGCACTCGGAGAAAGCAACCAGAGCACTCAAAAGGATCAACAAATTGCGTTGTTGAGGCTCAATTGGCTAGTGCCAAGGTTGAAGCAGGGCTCGAGCTCAGACGCCCAAAAGCTTGTCAAGAAAAGATGGCGTCACTGGGTCAAATAAGTCGAGTCGTAAGATATTAGTTTTCATATACACATCAAACCATAACACAAAGTAGCATATAGATGGAATTCTAGAGAGAAAGTTAGAGGTTTAGGAACTTAGTGAGAAAGTGAAAGATATTATTATGAGCTCCAACTCTCTACCTGGGAGGTAGAGTATTTATATTCTTACATAAATCGCCACACATCGGGCCGCTGGATCGTGCATACAGTGGGTAAAGACCCGTCTGTCCTCCACGGTGTTACTTAACTAAATACTACTTAACTTAAAAGAACTACGACTACGAGCTTAATGATTACATATACATGAGGTGACCGACTCTTTAATACCGGAATTTCTAATTCCTAACAATCTCCCCAAGGGAGGTCACTGTAATCATGTACCAAAATTACATAGAATACAACTAGATAATACATTAACACTTGATCTTGTATTCTTGATGTAATCCTTTGCTCCTAAGCTCGTAGTCATTGATTCTTCACATTGCATGTTTGGTTACTCCAAGTGGAGGTCTTTACCGATCCACGCGATAATAATTTTGAGCCATCTTTTGAGATCATCGCCATCAAAAATCTCTAAGACATCCTTTGTGGTGTTGTGACTTTAGGACCGACATGCTCACATTCTAGATCATGAAATATTCTCATCGAGTAGCGGAAGCTTTAGTTGATTCATGATATTGGCAGTAGCAGAAGGTAAGCATGGAGTGAAAATATCGTAGTCATTGATGCACTAATCATGATTTCTTTTGAGATGAATGTGTTAAGTGAGCATGCGGCTATGGATTGACCGCTTCATTCGATCACCGCAACCGTCGGGTGTACCCGCATACAACAGTTAGCAATAAATCGCACGAAAGTGTCTTTGATCACTTTCGTTGAATCGAGGTACACGCCCACGGTTCCCGCTGATCAAGATAAGCATCGCTGTGATCGTAGGATTCCTAAGAATCTCCTTGACAGGGTTTCGCAATGTTCTAATGCTCTCAAACCGAACATCTCAAAGAAGACAACACGGAGTGAGTGAACCAAATAATTTAAGTCCACCGATTGATGAAAAGAGATTTGAAAACAATCGTATTGCTTCAATAGAAATTGTTTTTGCAATACAACGAAGGTTTTATTGAAAATCAATTATCAATCATAAAACACCTTTGGTTTGAAAAATTAGTACACGGTCGATGTGCTAACGAAAAGAGTTTTTAAGCACAATGACCGGTTTTCAAAGGTATCCACAATCCATAACTCGAACCAGATTGATTCAAGAGATTGAATCGCCCCATTGTTTCTGCTCGGTTGTCACATGGTTAATCTATAAAATAGATCTCACATGCCACCTACCGGGAGCTTATTTGATGTTGGCTCGGAAGGCTTTCCATCTTCATTGTGAATATGTAAACACATCACTCGGATGTTCGGAAATACCACAAGGATAGTGCGTGGGACTCAGATATAATCTCTCTTTCCACATTGTGTGAAACAGAGAGTCTTCATTGAAAGTGTCCTAATGAGATTTATTGATGATCTCGTGGCTCTAGACTCAATTTTGTGCATATTTGGATCCTGCATCGAGACTAGGAGAGGGTCTCCTTCTTCAATATCAACAATCTCTAAGAGAAAGTTAATAGATAATGTCGGTTCCCCGTGAGAATGAAACAAGTCCTTTAAGAGGAACTTGAGTGGTTTGGAAAGTTGAAGTGCGGAGCGTCACCGGGTCCATGACGCCTTGTCTTCAATACCGATGTTACCATCAAGAGTATATGAATTGAACCAAAGTCATCTAAGGTTGAATAAATGGAGGGCTATTTGTTTTCACCCTTTCTCATTCAATTCTTTTAATTCTTCAACCCCTTCCGCCTACCGAGACTTCAGCAAGAACCTTGTTAGGTTTGTTCCAAAGATTGCTCTATCTCATCCGCACTCTTCCCATATCTCACTTTTCTCCTTTTATCATCATACCTAAGGACTTCTACACTAACTAGTGGATTATCCTCGGTAGATCCTCCGTTCTGCGGATCATGGGAACACATACCTAACCTTATCATCCTTATATCACCGCATATAAAGTAAAGTCTGGTCGGTCAATTTGGTATTGTTCATCCGCCATTGGAACCAATTGAAAACCATTTGAAAATCAATTCGGATACTTGTGATATATTATCAAAGCATTTTGTACCGAATTGTTTTGATATTTTAGAACGAGAACTCCCCTCAACATGTGCATCAAGTATTTGAAAATGTTTTGCACACGGAGGCAAGAGAAAGAATTAACTTTTGATTACCATTTTCTAAAGATATCAACATCACTTCCCACATCAAATCAAGAAGATATAGCATTTTCGGAAGGATGAGGTTTCCATAATTTGCTCCCCTCAATATGTGCCTCGAGGTTTGAAAAGAGTTTTGCACATACTAGAGGAACTTGCACATGAGATAAGTTGATCACATTTCAAATCATAGGTTTAAGATAGATGCTCCCCTCAACATGTGCATGGAAAATTTGAAATCGCTTTGTCACATGTGGGGGGATAGCATGTACATCCTTATAAAACCATTTACCGAATTATCGGTTTAAATCTAATTTAAATCACATTCTCCCCGATCACAATTATCAAATCATTTGAGATTTGTGATCTCTTATAGATTTAAATTGATTTTGAAGACTTTTAAGGGAATTGTGACTTGATTATGAAAGTGTTTTAATCGATAAGGATCGGATTTTAAGACTTTAAACTCCATTGATAACACATGCATGTATATCTTTTGAAAACAATTTAAAGCCAAATAACTTTTTAATTTAATTGAAATCATTCTCCCTCAATCAATGACATAGGTTGTTGATTGAGAGATAGAGATTTTGACAAATAAGTCCCGATGATTATCAAAAATAGACTCGAGTTATTTTTCAAAGCATTTAGTTTTCAAAGAGATAACTGTTTATAGAATCGTAGCATGGAATTTGAAAACATGGTGAAACATGGCTCGTTCTTTCTTTTTAAACCGGTTATTGCCTCGAAAATGACAATAAACCATTTCTCTTTCTCCCAAAATATTTTTTGATTTTTTGATTTTTTTTTTTTTTTTTTTTTTTTTTTTAAGAATTAACAACATCTAAAGTCCCGTGTCATTCTTTGAATGACAGACAAAGACCGTAGATATTATCGAACCGAGAAAACATGACAAATTGACAATATTTTTGAAGATTTTTCAATTTTTCAAATTTTTATGGATTTTGAGAGTTTTATATTTTTCTATTTGATTTTTGAAGGTTTTATAATTTTGTATTTTGTTTTCGAATAGATATATACAAGAGATAGATGAAGATAGACCTTTACTCCTCGCCTTCCTCCTCAAGACGCTTGAGAGTTTTCGTTGAAGGCTTTTCAAGCCAAGTCGTGGAAGAATAAACTCAAACGCTCGTGGAAGAGCTTTGGTGAAGATGTTCGCTAATTGATATTCAGACCTCACAAAGTATAGTTCCACCACACCTTTTCCACTTGTTCCCCGATGAAATGATGTCGAATGTCGATATGCTTTGCTCTTGAGTGTTGAACGTTGTTGCATGAGAGAGCAATAGCACTTTATTATCACAAAGACAGAGGGATTTTGTTGAATTCAAAGCCATAGTATGATAATTGAGATCTCATCCATAAGATTTGAGCACAACAAGATGACATGGCTATGTATTCAGCCTCAGAGAGAAATAGAAGTACTCATTTGCTTTTTGAAGACCACCACAAGCTTATCACCCAAAAATCGAGCACCTCCCGACGCATTTCGACGCAGTATCTTGACAACTCGCATGATCAAGATCTCGATAGGCCGTTAGTGATATACCGGTGTCCTTCGGTACCAAAGACCCATATTGATGGTTCCTTG